>LNSY01386124.1:0-10441 GCA_002024485.1 Artocarpus camansi
GTTGGAGTTGCGAATAAGATTGCTTAATGCACCCGCAGCATTTGATTTTGTCTTGTCTTCTTCTGCTGAAAGCAACAAATTCCCAAGCTGAGGTATAGATCTTCTCAGCTCTCCGTACAGTGTGTCATTATGGTAAGCAGCATTTCCTATCTGCACAAAGAAGCCATATCAGTAGGCTCGTCTTCAGTTTGCCTTGTGTTTTTGTAGAAATAAGCATCCTTACAACATGTAATCTAAGAGCTAGAAGTAAAAAATGTTTTCATCCTATGCCTTGCAACTGAACTTACAGCAAAGCATGCAAATTTTCGCGTGCGTTTATCTGGATCAGAACATCGGTCGATTAGAAGGCCAATGATTTGATATTTTGCCTGAAACATGAAATTCAATGGAGATCATACTCGCAAATAATTCAGCATCCTTGTTTACAGCATGAAAAGTGCGCAAATGCATGGATGTTTTTAACAGTGTGTTATATTTATAATATTTACAACACAAGGATTAGTCTTCTTATCTTTGCAAAACTTCTAACCGTTTAAATGGTCTAGTCCAACAAATATAGTCAACTTTTCATCACTTACCAGTGTACTATAAAAGTAGGAGCTATGCCGACACATATTGCCTAGAGCATTACAGGCTTTTGCACGCATGTTGGGGTCTTCATGGGTAAGAAATTCCTTCAGACGCTCCAAAATAGAAGCCCTATTGATGAATTCATAGAATCCCTGAACACAATTAAAGCCATATTTAACATTTTGGCTCTTCTTTGCATTTTCCAGGACTCCGAAAGCAGAAATGAGAGTAAAGATAATGTGGATCCTCAAAGCAAAAACAAGTGTTCAACAGGCAAAAAAATAACAACAATAAAAGGCAAACCTTGTCCATTCGAGCCAAATCTGAAATAATCATAAGAGCGTCTAGTGTGACTTCTTTTGGGCTTAAATGATCAAGCAGCCGTCTCCACCGATTGGGATCCAACAGGCCTTTACTCACAAGTTGAACTGCGAGAGGTCGATAGCTTATCATTTTAGCAAGGAAGGCCACAGGCCTTCCCAAATCTTTCAACTCCATATGCTCCAAACATCGAAGAATAACAACAGGCACTCCCACCTGGAAACTTACAAAAAAAATGGAATGAGAAACGTATGCTACTATTATGCTTCAGCACTTAAAGCTAAATCCGAACTTCAAAAGATCAGAATTTTTAGTCTTCTTCAATAGCACTAAAAAGAAAACACAAATTAAGAAACTCAACCAGAAGGAACAATTATTGAATGGTTGGCAAGTATTTAAAGAACACGGGTTTTAATCATCCTGTTACAGTGCACAGAATGCATACCAAAATTAATGTGAACATGAAATGAAGGAAAAGAAAAATAGCCACAAAGAATAATGCATTTTGCCCCTTCATTTTGTATCAGGTTCATGGTAGTCTAAACATTCCATTTTCCCCTCCCCATGTACAATTACAGAAAAAAGGAATATTTGAAAAGAAAACCTTGAAAGAGAAAGAGGTTTCCAAGGTCTAACCTCCAAAAGAATCTTAACATACTTCCCCAAATCTTCCTCAATTACTTTCACCACGTCCTTGTCGTCCATGCACACCCTCCCACCTGGAGAACCCATATTGAGAAGGAAACCGCTATTTACAGAAGCAGTAGCCGACGGCAAGCCTTGAGAATTCTGTACAGCAACAAAAGGAAATGCTAACAGATCAACTACTGCATTTACTATATCTCTGACTCCATCCCTTCCTCCACCGGGCCCCGCCCAACATTTTACAAGCTTGAGATGTACATCACCTATCAAGTCAGAAATTAGCTTGATATTTTCACTCTTCACCATAACCTGCCTAAAAATAGATATGCCCCCAGAAACACAGTGACATATTGAAGAAACTGCCCACACTACACCGGCAGGGGATAGCCCAACTTGATCTTTTCGGCTCTCAATCCCTTGAGAAGAAGATTTTGAAGCGTTTTTAGCTAACAAGTCAATTAGAACTATAGGGATGCCACTTGCACACATCTGTTGCACAGCTAGTGGTCCACCCCACCTCAGCCTTGATTCTAACAAACCAACACATCCGTCCTTAAGGCCATGCCAATAGGAAAGGGAACCATTCGCAGTCACAGTACCCACTTCATTTTCATCGCCTGATGAAATCTTGAGGCACTCACAAAGTGTGGCAGTTCGAGGAATTAAAGGGACTGCTATTTCTGAGACGGAGGATTCCACAGAAGATCCGGCTTCAAGTGATAGAATGGAAGCAAGAGCCAACATGGCTGACGCACTATGAGGTTGAAATGAAGTTTTAGTTCTGTCATCAGAAGTGAAATAGTGGGCGAGCACCATAAGTCGAGAAACCTGATTCTTTTGTGAAGTTGTAAGCATAAATAATGCGGAATTTCTTCCTGTTGCCTTTAAACATTGAGCAACTGTTGCAATGGTAAGGCAAGAATGCAGAACCACGAGAGCAGGATTGGCTAATTTGCTCTTCAGGTTATTTGTTTGGTCCGTTTGTGTATCTTTACTGAAAGATGAAGTGCAAAAAGATAATATAGAGAACATCTCAGAAATAATAGTGCCATCCCCTCCACCGCTAACAACAGTAGTTACTGGTAGGGAACTGGGCAGGCCACATAAAATGCCCGGAATAATTGCACTATGAAGACAGCACCTCAACAAGAGCTGAAACATGAAGTCATAATTGTATTATTTCCTGCTAAATTACTCAAATGTCATGCAGCAGTAATTATTTGAAATGTTGAATAAAATACTTTAACAGCACTACGATGTCAAAAGTATAAAAAATGGAATGAAAACTATCTCTCTTTTCATGTGAAAAAATGTTCTGAAGTTCTAGATAATAAGAGTGAGATTAAATACCTGAATCCCTGCATTTAAGGCAGCCTCAAGACGTTGATGAAGGCAATAATAAATAGAAACCTGTACTGCCTTTGATCTCAGTAATGCTTTTGTCACTGCATCAGCAAATTTTGCTGATTCTGAGCCGTGCAATAAACCTTTCTCCTGATCACTAATGTCGAGTCTGACCAAGGAATGATTTTGCATAATACTAAGGGGAAATTGTTTGGCGCTTTCTTTCATGTGTATAAATTCCGATGCATCAATCAATGACCAAATAGCCTGACAGGCTTCACAAGCAGCACGCAGCATCTCTGAAGAACCTGAGATGAGACTGGAGCCCGCAGTAGCTAAACAGATACACAAATAGTCCGCTAAACCAGAAGTTTTAGCATGATCCAAAATCTTTTTAAATGTCTCATTAGCAGCAAAAATGACCTTGTGATCTGAACTTGAAGAAACTGCTTTTAGACCTTGGGCAATTGAAGATAACATAACAGTAATGCAAGCAGTGGACTCATACAAAACTCTTCCATACGCATCTTCACTGCAATCAACAACCTACATGCTCACGAACATGAGAAAAACATTCAGTAGATGTCACAACAGCCATCACCATTCAGTAGACGTCACAAAAAAGATTATGACCTGTGAAAAAATTTCAGCAAAAGCAACCCAGTGCTTGAAGTATGAGCCAGTGTTGCCCCTTCCTCTGTTGTCTAACAAAATTTTGATGATAGAGAAACTCTACAAAGATATTGGATTTACATCAGAGACGGGCAATGATAATCATACAAACAAATAAATAATTTGCTTTTTCAATTTTGAAATTTGTTTAGACTTTGATTAAACTTCACAACAGAATGGAAAACATCTCAGAAGAAAGTTCAAGTTTAAAACCTTCGAGGAAAAGAACAAATATTTGTAACTGAGAACAAAATAACGGAACAAAAGGGAAAAAGAGCACATATTGACTTATCAGAAAATGTATGACTAAATTTATATACTGAAGGAAAGTTAATAAATAACAATACGTTTAAAAATTAAAGGTAAAACTAATCACAGAGGTTATATAATACTAGTTGCAACCAATCATCTTCAACCCTCCAAAGTCCAAATAAAACCCAGCGCCATGCATGATTGCCACTGAAAGATAAAGGCACAAAATAGGAAATACTGGTGTCAAAAATCTACAATTTCCTAAATGAAGCAACACACCTTTGCTTTTAAGTCATTAAATTGAGATGATTTCAAGCTAACAACAGTGGCAGTGAAAACAAGAAGTTCATGTATTATTTCATCGATCAGTCCGCTGGCATGTATGGCCCCAGCTGCAACTAAATTTGAAAGAATTCTTAACGACTGGTTTGAACCAGGAATGTCCTGATCCCTGTACATATTTGGCAAACAATAATGTGTTGAGAATAAATCGTTATAGGTGTACAAGGCAGGAAAAGAACTAAAGATAAGGCATGCAACTGAATACCTGGAAGGACTTGGTGATCCTTTAGACCATCTTTTCAGTGGCAGTAAGACATGTGCTAATGCTTCATTATCTTCGCCAATTATTTGCGCCCCTTTGACTGTACGTGAAGTATTTTCCAGTCTGTCCAATATTTGGCTACCTGAAAGAAAGCTGAACTTTAAGTTTACTTCGTTCTATTCCTGTTATGAAAATTAAGTGAACCTTGTAGCAACAATTTTGCATTGACCCACGTATACAGCATGCACAATCCAATGCATTCCTTATGTTTAGAACACCATGATAAATCATATCATCTTATATCAATTATTATATGAGATCCAACACATAATATCAATATAAGACAATTCAACAAAGTTTAGCGCAGGCAAACCAAACGAGGGGTAAACAAGGAGAAGCCATGGAAGTGGCTTCCCAGATTGACCGACTTTAGCACGTGTTGTTTCAATGAATTCTCATCCTGTTCCTAAAATGCACCATTACCAATCCCAGAAAACCTGAATTTGAACCTTAATAGTCATACAATGGTGAATCAGCAAAACTTTTTGTTTAGCAGTAATGTTAAGATTACACTTTGAGTACTTGACAAATAATTGTTAGTGAATCCTATCTAAGTTTGACTGACATAGTAAAGCTAGTGAGACTGGATATTGATAGTATAAATCTGGTCTCAGAATAGCCTAGACACGCCTACCCTTTTTGCCCAGTTTTGCACTCCTTTTTGCTCCAAATGTAACTCCCCTTAAGTTGTCCTTTTCGTTTCTCTTTTTTTTGTTTTAAAGATGGAAGAAAATTAATTTTAAGTTCAATAGATGCCTTTCTCATATAAGCGACACCGTAGAAAGACATAATCGGATAAAGTAAAGAATTAAATGACAAGGGGATCTACTTGTCTCGAAACATAATCTACTTGTTTAGGACATAGTGTTGAATGGCAAATTGCTACTAGTGTCACAATTATGTGATCTATGTAACTTACACATACGTTTACAAGTAGTACAAAAGAGACTTAGGAAATCAGAAGCACAAAGAGCAAGAAGCACTATAACTTTACTTCTTTTTCAAAGAAATATAAATTATCTACCTGGCTCTTTAACATCATTTGGTCCTGCAAACCCAGGAAACTCTTGTGGAGAGGAATTTCCTGGAGTGGGATTAGGAACCTTTAACTGAGTATCATTCTGATGAGTCAACCCAATACTGTTCTCTGAAGGAGTGGAAAGTTGATTTTAGCAGATATCGTAGTCAAAATTATAAAGAAATAAGTAGAAGGCTTCATATAAAGGACTCTGAAACAGAAACGAAAGAAGTCAAACCAGTTGGCACATGAATTGTGCTTGGTAGATCCCTCCATGCTGCATTGTACTCTTGGACAGCTAAAGAACGTGTATTCTGGATTTTTCCAAAAAAAATATATATACACTAAGTATTGATATTTATGTCTCTATTTATGGTCATAATATGTAGAAAACTAAGAATCATAGTTGTTTTAACCAGTTGTTCTCAACATAGTAGATACCATGTTAGATAAGTTGAGTAACAAGAATTCAATGCTATGATCTAGTTTCTAAATATAATAATGTAAGGAAACACACAGACTCACCCTGGCCTCCAATTCATCCGACGTTTCCTTAACAAAAGGGTGTTCAAGAAGAGCAGGCCATGTCAAACGGTTTTGTGGTACCTGTTACCAATGTATAAAATGACCAAGAATTAAAAGTCACTGAAAACGTAAAATTAAAACCATTTGTTGGAAGATGAAAAGCCTACTGATCGTAACAACCTTATTGAGTAATCCCTTTAGGAAACTTCTGAAACTCGAACTCATGTTGTCGGGATATTTGACTGGATCCTGAATATATTCATATAAAATTAGCTTAGACTCCTATAACTTAAATTACCAAAACTATTCTTTCTGACTGAATTTACCTTAACAATGTGCCGGATAAGCGCATATACAGAATTTGTATAAAATGGAGGCTGGCCAACAAATAATTCATACCTGTTTTGTCCATGTAATTAGTTTCAATGGAGATAAAAAAATGAAGACACGGTGGAAAGAAGCAAATGATAAGCTTGTTGAATACAAGAGATTAAAGAACATAAATTTAGCGTTTTCTTTCTTCTTTTTTTTTTTTTGGAATTCTTCTTAAAAAATTTATGATGCCTTTATTCCCTGACAAAAAGATTACATCCGCGCCTGTTAGAGGAGCTGCAAATTGATTCACACTTGTTTCTTTTGGAAAGGAGGGAGGCGGTATTCAACTGCTAGAAGTACAAAGTGCAAAGATACATTTTAAACAAGACAATTCAAAAATATGTAGCCATGGGTTGGGATTATGGGGACCTATATTCCGTGTTTTTCAGTAAAACATGGTGGAAAAAATCTTCAGAACGTTGTTCAAAATAATGTTTAAATTGATAATTAACTTATGATTCTTGAAGAAAAAGAATAAGAAGGAGTAATATAACGGGGATTGTCCCTTCCACATAGAGAACAAGATAGATGGAATAAATTGCAACCAACAGATATGTCAACAGATGTGAAGTACTAGGTAGAATTACAAAATTTAACGAACTATTTTTCAAGTCAAAACAAGAGAATCTGTTAGAAAATATAACTATAAAAATTGAAAACGTCCACTAAAAACTAAAGGGATTTTTTTTATAAACATGAACAAAGAGGCATACAGTATAACTCCAAGAGACCATAAATCTGCAGTATGGTTGTATGGCTGTTCCCGTACAAGTTCTGGGGCCATATACAGAGGAGTACCTGGCGAAAAGTTTATGAATAGAGTATGGATCACTATGGCTTTCTAGGCAATTCACTACGACATGGACACTAACACTTAAGTGGCAAAGCATTTATAGAATTCATATCCAGATAAGCCAACCTTTTATGGATCGCAAAACAACAGTATTTGTGGACATTGCTCGTGCAAACCCAAAATCACAAAGCTGTGACCAATAATGAGAATGTTAACTTAACTCGTAAAAGCACATGCTTGTAGAAATGCTACTAAACCTCTGGAAAAATTATTGAGATCTAACCAGTTTTTGTCATGGCCACAAATTTAAAGTGATGGAAAGAGTAATATAGCAAAAATAATGAAATTATTAACTAAAAATACATGTTTAAAATAAAAAGACTTTTTTTCAAAGCCATCAACCTTAATAACAGACCCAGCACCAATAAGGATGTTCTGAGGTTTCATGTCACGATGGATAATACGGTTGGAATGCAAGTAATGCAATGCCCTCACCTGCACACCCAACAGGTTTTGAAAACTTTAAAAGAAAACACAACACGTAAAGCAAACTCCTGAGGGACCAAATAAGTCAATTTAACTAATATTGAGATGGGACTGATATTGAGATACTCCTATAGAAGTGAGTACCAACTGCTTTGCAATTGCTTGAACTTGTTCTTCAGGAAGGCTTGTGTCATCCTCAAGAATCTCAAAAAGCTCGCCCTGTACATCAAGAAAAAACATGATAGTGCATGCATCAGATATTCCAGAACAAGCTAACCTTTATACATGTAAATGTGAAACTATGCGAGGGATCGTGATAGAATTGTGGCGTCATTACCTGTGCAAATTCAGTCACAACACAAAACTCTTGTGGGCTTTCGAATGAATCAAGCATCTCAATGATATTTTCATGCTTCAGCTTCCTAAGAATCTGCGAAACAATGAGACTGCCATTATTAAAATCACCCAAAACCAGTAAACAACATCAAAAAACTTCACGCTGAAAGCATAAGTAAAACAAAAATGGGACCAGCACCTCAATTTCCTGTCTTAA
This sequence comes from Artocarpus camansi, assembly GCA_002024485.1. Classification (NCBI taxonomy): domain Eukaryota; kingdom Viridiplantae; phylum Streptophyta; class Magnoliopsida; order Rosales; family Moraceae; genus Artocarpus; species Artocarpus camansi. The sequence goes on from LNSY01386124.1 coordinate 8,159, forward strand.
GTTTTGGATGTCCTTGTCACTTTTTCCATGTTTCATAATAAATTTCATTGCAACGGTCTGGGGGAAAAATTGTCAACACAAAGTAAGAAAAATCAACATAAAAAAGCTAAATGAACAACATTTTTTAACATAAAAAAAATGGGTACCTGGCCAGTGTACTTTCGCCGTCCCTTGTAAACTTTCCCGAATGATCCTTCACCAACCAGTTCGATTACATGGTAATTCTCAACCCCCATCTTTTGACTACTGCTATGTTTATTTCTCTACCAAATAGTAACACCCTGTTTGTTTAAACAGATAAATGAGATACAATTCATTCACTTGACACCTTCAAATATCAAATTGAAAGTAGATTCACAAAGAGTGTATAACATTAAAGAACTTGAAACTTCCTTTGAAATTAAACTTTTAGCTTAATTAAGTGAAAAGCATGCCTAATTTGTCGAAGTATTCAATCTTTTACCAAATTAGAACCAAATCATGCTTTTGCAATATTAAAGTCCGGATCTTGAAGCAAAAAAAAAAAACAATCATAGACAATAATTTCATATGAACCCTAAAAGGCATAGTAAATTGCGAACATAGTTCAGCTGAGAGAATTCGAGCCAAGATACCTAACAAAATGTTTCAACTTTGCCCCAGTCGTTTAACTTTCAAACAGCCGGAAACTTATATAGCTCATAGAGTTGTGTTTGGTAACTGGGAAAATGAAAGAAGAAAGGATGCAAATTAGAATTAGCCAAAATGAGCGAACAAATAAAGGCAGAGAAAATTAGGAACTTACGATCGGAATCTGAAAACAAGTGATAGAAAGAACAATGATTCTAATTTAAGCAAAGGAAATTTTAAGAAAGAGAAAATTTCAGAGAAGAAAATCTGAAAGCAGATAGAGGGAGAGAGAGAGAGATTTGAAGGAAGTGAGAGAAGGAGAGTGTTCTTTTTCCCGCCCACCTTAAGTTTCAAAGTTTTAAGATTTTTTGAAAGTGTTTTCTCCTGGTATAAGAATTAGGACATAAGAAGAGTACGAGTGTTTAAAAAATAAATAAAGAGTAGGAGTGAAAATATTTTTTTTTTAATGGGAAAGTAATTTGCTGGTCCCTTCTCTCATAATAGTATTATACGTACCAAGATTAAAAACATAATAGGACCGGTTAATATTGTTTTTAAAAAAAATAAAAATGTTTTTGTTTTGAAAAATATAAATTTTTTAAGAATTGTATTAAGAGTATTTTTAAAATTTTTGCCTTGAAAAATGTACAAAAACATTTTTAAAAATTCTGAGAACGAAACCAAACAAAGCCACTATTTAAAGCGTTTGGAACTAGTTTGAACTGTGAACCGTAGTTGTCACATGTTAAAGTGTAAAGCTCTCATATGCTATAATTCTCATACTAAAACTGATAATTATTGGTTTTTTACTAGAAAACGACACTATTATTAAAAAAATCATTATTTAAAATTTGCGTTTTCTTGCAAGAAAAGTTCATTTAATTTTTGAAAATTTTCATCACAAATTTTAGAAAATAAAAGTGACAATAAATATAAGAAAAGGAGTTAAGGGGTCATGTGGGGTATGGTGGCGCGAGGCCAAGGTCAAGTTACACAAGGGTAGCGTTGAAAGGCTTGGTGAGAAGGCGACCATGGGGCTCAACGAGTTACAAATGCGTTTTCTTTTTTTTTTTCATTTCAAGTTTCTCTCTTGATCTAGGTGGGTAACAGGGGGATTGGCTAGGACGACAGGCTGGCCATAATGTGCTCATCGTCGTATGGTGAGGTAAGGGGAGGGGAATTGTGGGAGAAAACAATGGCACAAGGTTGGGATTGGCCATTGCAGGGCAAGCGTTAGGGTAGATGGTCGAGTGAAACAGGACAGCGACACAAAGAGGGCATGGTCATTGGGAGGGGGAGAAGAGGGACATAGAAAGAAAAAGGAATTAAAAAAATAAAATGTTTTTTTTTTGTAATTTTTAATAGTTTGGTTATTTTTGCATATGTTTAATTATAATTTTAATACATTTGTTAATTCTTAATATTATGTTATGTCAACAAAACCATTAAGTTTATAGATGAAATTAGATGATGAGCATTTTGACTGATTTTACAAAATCATGAGACAAAGTGAAATATGGTACAAAGCTCAAGAGGGATTTACGAAAATAATCATCTTTTAGTGAAAAGTGAGTTAAAGGAGGCAAATTCTTTAAATTAAGACATTAGAAAAGTATGAGTGGAAAAAAAGTGAAGAGTATGAGTGGAAATATATTTTTGTGAATGGAAAATAAT
>LNSY01386128.1:0-10899 GCA_002024485.1 Artocarpus camansi
AAAAAAAAAAAAAAAAAACCTCCGTCTAAACACTTACATTTTGCATACAAGCAGTAAATCATGCCTTTCTCCAGACCCAACTACGGAAAGATAAGCGGTAATTTTATGAGTTGGCAATGCCGTATAGAAAAAAAAATGTTCCATCAGCCATACAGAAGGCCTTAACTTTTCGCACTTAGCAGAAAATAACAAGCAAGAAAAAAGACGGAAAAAAAAAAAATACTAAGAGTTATCATACTAAAAGAGCAACGGTATTTCTTTCAACATTTATCAACGATAGAGATGTTTCTGCATTCACAGTTGGAAACTTAGGAACTAACGTTTCAATAAGAAACTCCATATCAACCAAGCAATTCAATGATGTTCTAAACATTACAAAGCACATAATTTGCTTTAAACGAACAATGAAGCATGTATTTCAATTTTCACATTCTATAAATCTGAATAAATCTTATAATACAAATCGAACTTGTAATTTTGGGTTGTCTCTACCATCCTTCGTAGAAGGATGAGGTGTAACATGGCATCTATTCTATAAAACAATGACATTGAAAAATTGTAACATTCATATAAGATAACTAAACTTGGTGTTGTTCCACATTTCCAACATCATAGCTAGTGTTACACGACATAAATGTCACATGACATGTTATGATGTGCGACGGTCCTTTGTTAACGAGCATAGCCTTTTGTGAAAGTTTAGTGCATTAGGTTGTCATTTATTATGTTTATTTTATTTTCTTTGATTTGTCGGTTGAGTCGGTGTAGCTTAATCATGTTTTTTTTTTTAATTCCTTGTTAGTTTTTTTTTCGTTGGAGTCTGTTTAGACTTGGCAAAAGTCAACTTTGTTAGAGTTTTTTTAGGAGGACATCGTGGTCCACTATTAGGAATAGATCGTGGTCATTTTGAGAGCTAACATTTCTCAGCCTCAAGTCTATAAATTGCACCCAATTCTGTTGAATAAAATATCGATGCATTTTCTCACGTTTCTTTCGCAACTAAGTAATTTGTTTCATGGTATCAGAGCTCAGGCGTTGGTGGCTCTCTAGTAATTTTTTTTTCTTTTCTTGTCTATCAAGTGAGGAAACATTTCACTCATTGAAAAAAAAAGAGGGTCTCTTTTTCAAGTTCTTAGTTGTCTACATGGAAATGGGTGCAACCAGTCTTGGCAGTAGAATGGAGAAGCTTGTCAGTTCCAACTATAGGTAGTGGCGCATGTGTATGGAAGCTCTTCTCCAAGGGCAAGACTTGTGGGATTTAACATATGGTCTTGATGCAATACCAAACGATACTCCCAGAAATGCTGAAGCAAGAAGGAAATGGAAGATCAAGTGCGGAAAGGCCTTGTTCACGTTGAGGACGTCGATTAGCAAGGAACTAATTGACCACGTTCATGATGTTGATTCATCGAAAGAAGTTTGGGACATCCTTGAAGCCTTGTTCATAAAAAAGGATACCACAAGATTGCAATTTCTAGAGAATGAGCTTGCTGGCCTTCGTCAAGGTGATATGTCTATCTCTGAATATTTTTTGAAAGTTAAGAACTTGTGTGCTGAAATTTTAGAGTTAGATGAAAAGATCAAGGAGCCCTGGTTAAGGAGCTATCTCATTCGAGGAATACGTAGGGAGTACATGCCATTCGTCACTTCAGTGCAAGGATGGGCGCAAGAACCAAGCATTGAAGAGTTTGAGAATATATTGTGTAACCAAGAAGGGCTAAAACCAGTGTAGCAAGGAATGATAAAGCTCTTTTCACGAAAGAGAAAGGAAAAAATCGAAAGGGTTCCAACAACAGTCACCCCAACGGTTCATCAACCAACAACAACCACCCAAACGGTTCGTCGACCAGCAACAACAACAAGAAGAAATGCTACAAATGTGGGAAGCTTGGCCATATCAAGAAAAATTGTTGTGTAAAGCTTAAGAATGGAAACTTAAGCACAGAGAAGGACATGAGGCAAAATCCACAAGCAATGGAATGGAAGACATGCTTCTCAAGTGAGCTGGCCAAAAGAGGTGTGGATGCGAATGCGTCGATCGATTACCACAAGGACTGGATCTTCGATTCCAGTTGCACTCATCATCTTACCAAAAATAAGTCACTGCTTTCAAATGCTCACCATTACGACGGAACAAAAGCTATTGTGATAGCAGACAATTCTATTCACCTAGTGGAAAAGAAGGAAAGTGCCAATGTTAAGGTAATCCACTCTGCGGACAAAGGCAACATTGTCTTAAAGAATGTTTATCATGTTCCTGGGGTTAAGAAAAATTTAGTTTCAGTTTCACAAATAATTGATTCTAGAAAGCATGTTCTCTTTGGACCCAATGGTGTGAAAGTGCTAGAAAATGTAGAGGTAGTAATCGATGATGTCATCTATACTAGAAATAGAAAATCTAAACTGTTTGTGTTGTTTGCATATGAAGCTTATGCAGAAAAGACAAGTCGAATCAATAATGCAACTATTTGGCATGCAAGGTTGGGCCACGTTATATATCAGCACTTCAACAAAATTTCATCGAAGCAAATGATTGATGGAGTTCCATTTCTGAAGAACATACCTCTAGATTTAATTTGCCAAGGATGCCAATTTGGAAGATCTCAACATTTGCTCTTCAAGAGATCGCAGAATCATAGTTCCAAACCTCTCGAATTGGTTCACTCGGGACCTACCAAAACATCAAGTTATAGCAATTTTTGCTACATGATGATTTTTGTTGATGATTTTTCAAGGTTTTCTTGGGTGTATTTTTTGAAGCAAAAAAAATGAAGCCTTTGCAACATTTTGTGAGTTCAAAAGGCAAGTTGAGAGGGAATTTGACGCAAAGATCAAGTGCTTAAGAACTGACAATGGACTCGAGTTCATGGGAATAGAATTTCTCAAATTTTGTGATGATAACAAAATTCAAAGGCAGATGACATGTCAGGAGACGCCCCAACAAAACGACATTGCTAAAAGGAAGCTTGCACAGCTTACGGAGACAGCTTTATCATGGTTACATGACAAGAAGCTTCCTCTACAATTATGGGTTGAAGCTATGAAGTGCTCATGTCATGTAGTGAATCGCCTACCACCTTGGCAAGGTAACAAATCTCCATTTGAGCTTTTATATAATAAGAAGCCAAATGTGAGTTATTTGCGAGTTTTTGGTTCAGTTTGTTATGTTCACGTTCCAAAAAGTGACAGAACAAAACTAGATCCAAAAGCAAAGAAATGCCTTTTTGTTGAATATGATCAGCGTCGAAAGGGTTAGAGGTGCATGGTTTCAGAAACCAAGAAGTTTACAACCTCTTGAGATGTCATCTTTGATGAAGTTTCACTTTACTATCAAAGATCACTTTGTAGAGTTGCGACTAATCCTTAATTTCTCTGATCATGACGAAACCAAGGAGTCAAGTGAAAGGGGGGGCAACAAAGAAAGAGAGTATAACAATGGGCCAAGAGATCAAGCACAAGCACAAGAGGGAAATGAGCAAATTCTCCCAACACCAAGGTGATCAAACCGAGAGAGAAGACAACCAACCTGGCAAAAAGACTATGAAGTCCAAGCAAATGAGTGCACTATAACCTAATTTTTTTTGTAGGGTCAATTGACTCTCGAGAATGTACAAGCTTTGAAGAAGCTAAAAAGCACTCAAGTTGGCAAGCAACAATGCAAGAGGAAATTTCAGCACTTATGAAGAACAACACTTGGGAGCTTGTGTCAAAGCCAAAGGACGTTGAACCAGTAACTTGTAAATGGGAGTACAAGTTAAAGAAGAAGGCAAATGGATCGGTGGACCAATATAAAGCTCGGTTAGTCGCTTGAGGCTTCTCACAACACTATGGACTAGACTATGAAGAGACATGTAGAGACATGTAGCCCAGTTGCCAAAATGACAACAGTCAGAGCTCTCATATCCTCGGTTGCCCACAAGGAGTGGAATTTGTGGCAACTTGATGTCAAAAACGCTTTTCTTTATGGAGAATTAGATAGAGAAGTGTTCATGAATCAACCTCAAGGTTTTGTTTCCAAGGAATTTCCTCATCATGTTTGCCTACTCAAGAAAGCGTTATACGGTCTCAAGCAAGCTCCACATGCATGGTATGGTAAGATCTCCAAATACTTGATTTTTTGTGGATTCAAAGTTTCAAATTTTGATCCAAGTTTGTTTTTCAAGAAAAATTCGGAGATGCATGTGTTGGTTCTCTTGTATGTTGATGACATGATTATTACGTGAGATAATTATGTTAAAATCGAAAGTTTGTGTGATGAATTGGCAATTTAGTTTGAGACGAAGAACCTAGGTAAAGCAGGGTGTTTTCTTGGGTTGGAGATTAAACAAACACCATTTGTTTCTATCTCAAAGAAGATATGCCCAAACCTTGCTGGAGCGTTTTTCAATGGAAAATGCAAAACCAAAGGGGACTCCTATGGAACCACATATTAAGTTGAAAAAGGATGAAGGAAAACCGATGGTGGATTCTCGCAAGTTTCAGTAGCTTGTTGGCAATTTGATTTATCTACCTATAACAAGACCAGATTTGTCTTTTTCTGTAGGTGTTCTTTCTTAGTTCATGGAACACTCTCAGGTTTTTTATCTTGGCACAGGAAAAAGAATTCTGAGATATGTGAAGAACACTCTTGAATTTGGGCTACTGTTCAAGAAGAATGAAAATTTTTTGTTAAATGGCTTTGTGGATTCAGATTGGGCAGCAATTGTGGAAGATAGAAGGTCAACAACAGGCTATTGTTTTAATTTGGGATCAGCTGCAATCTCATGGTGTAGCAAGAAGCAAATCAACATTACTTTGTCTAGCACAGAGGCAAAGTGTTGTGCTGCAACTATGGCTGCGCATGGAGTTTGGCTGAAGCGTTTGATTACCGACATCTACAAGGAAGTGGATTATCCAATCACTTTGAGATGTGTTAATCAAAGTGCTATTAAGCTAGCATCTAATCAAGTATTTCATGCAAAAACAAAGCACATCAAAGTCCAACACCACTTTTTTCGAGAGAAGGTTCTTGAACAAGAGATTGAGTTGAAGAATATTGGAACAAGTGAACCAGTTGCTGATTTGTTCACAAAAGCACTTGCAAAGCCCAAGTTGGAGTTTTTTCGTGAAGCTCTTGGTTTAATAGACCGAAAGCATGCTCTAAGGGGGAGTGTGAAAGTTTAGTGCATTAGGTTAATATTATTATGTTTATTTTATTTTCTTTGATTTCTCGGTTGAGTCGGTGTAACTTAATAATGTTTATTTTTTAATCCCTTGTTTATTTTTTTTTGTTAGAGTTTGTTTGGACTTCGTAAAAGTCATGTTTGTTAGAGTCTTTTTACGAGGACCTCGTGGTCCACTATTAGGAGTAGATCGTGGTTATTTTGTTAAAGTGGGAGCTAATATTTCTCAAAGTCTATAAATTGTAGTCGATTCTGTTGAATAAAATATCGCTGCACTCTCTCACGTTCCTTTTGCAACTAAGTAATTTGTTTTGCCTTTGCTTGGCAAAACCAAATGGAAACACTCACTTTATTCTAGATGGAGAAATTGATGAAGTTGGTATCAACCAACACGCGATAAGGCGGTCCCAAAGCAATGTTATGTTTGAAGAAAGGCGCCGACGATACATTTGGCCTAATTTTACGGAATCATAAGCGTACAAAAAAAAAAAAGAAAAAACGTTAAAAGATACAATCCTTCATAGTTCGAAAACGACAACGATCATAAAATAAGCGAAGAGTCCTCAATTGTTGAAAGACTCGCACGTTTCTAGGTAGCTTTTCCATGTGAAGATCCTTCCTCCTTATAGCTACATAATAAATTATCATACGCAGGAAAAAGAAAAAAGAAAAATGCAAAAAAAAAAGCGACAGAGAATTATAAACGTGATAATGCACGAAAGCTGAAGAGTAATAAAAAAAAATGGGATAAAGATGAAAGCAAAAATTCGAATACTTACATTTTAATGGCTTTGGAAGTGACGACTTTCTTCATAACAGCAAATTTGGGAGCTTTCTCGGCCTTTGCCATGTGCAGGTGTGGGTTTATTGGCAGTGAAGATTGTATGATTGTGAAAGGGATTGGTTTCCGAAGGTTGATTGGCTCGCTTCGCCAGAAGCTGGAAAGCCGGAGAGGTCTCCAGTCTTGAATCGGCACTCGGCAAGGGAGGGGAAAGGTGAAATAGGAACAGATACACGACGACAACTATAATTTTAACTAGCTTTTTATGGCTTCTTTGGGCTTCCTTAGTTTGTGCATGTGGACTTTTTTGGGCCACTAAGAGCAGCACGCCATGTCGTGTCCGATTTATTTTTTTTACTTATTATAAATTGTCTGATTTATGATGACGAAGGAAACACTGCCGATTTATGATAAGTAAATATACACAATATCTTTTTATGAATTAAGAAAAAAAAAACACACATCCAATTCTATTTAAGAGTAAAGAATTCAAATTCTACATCTTCAGTTTAAAACAAATTAAAAAAACACTCAAATTAAAAATTAAGAACAAGGACCAGTTTTTCAGCTTTAAAATTTTGGCCAAATCCATTTTTCTCAAAACATATCAATTATTGAAAACACTTCTTTTCCTCAGATTCAAAAATGTGTTTTTTCAAATTTATTTCCTACAAAAATAATGATTTTGCAAAAGTATAAATTACACTCATGCACTCTAAATCATGTTGATTGAAACAAAATAGTATAAAACTCCTCATAATTATAATAAAAAACAAAAAAACTACTAAAACGTAAAACCTTAACATGTTATAAAAACAAAAAAATTACTAAAACATAAAACCTTAACACTATATAATTTTCAAACTAACATAATACTATCAACAGCTATCTCAAACACCCTATTAAACTTTTAATCTTGACATTCACTGCCTTAAACTTCACAATATTTAACAATATAGTCTAAATAAGTGACATCAATTAATGCCCCAAAATTCTAAGCCAACCAACTAAAAACTCGAAATTGAGAGTTACAGGAAATATTAAAATTTAAGGTGGTCTATATCAAATTAAGAGTTCAAGGTCCAAATTATTAAACACTGAAAGTGCACGATGCAAAAATGAAATTAAGCCTCCGGAAAAATCAAACTATTTTGATCGCACATACCAAATGTTGACCTGAACGACAGAACCCAACAAGAAACGGAAAATTAAAATAAACGAAAGAGAAATTTCTCAAGGAGTCATTTCCAATTAACAAAGTTGAAACGATAAAAATACAAATCTAAAGAAACAACCGCTTACTAATATTACGTCTCTTAAGTCCATACAAAAAGGCACATTCATTCCCCATTTCCGCAATAGATATCAAGTCCAACATTTCTGAACGCACCGCATTGGACAACTCTCAACTCTCCACAGCTACAGACTACAAATCTTCCAACTTATTAAGTACTGTCTACAGTCTACACGGTAAGTCCTTGAGGGGCACCAGCCACGGGTGCCTTGGGCTTAGGTTTCTCCACAACGATGGCCTGAGTCGTCAACACCATACCGGCAACTGACGCCGAGTTTTGCAGGGCACATCTGGTAACCTTCGCGGGATCAATAACGCCAGCCTCCACCAGGTTCTCGTACTTGTCCGTCATCGCATTGTAACCAAATTCCCATTCACTTTGTTTGATCTTGTCTACCACTACTTCACCTTCGATACCAGCATTTTGTGCTATCAACGACGCTGGTGCCACCAATGCCTACAAGGACATTCGGAACAATAACATTGCCTTCTGGACTAAAATGCAAGAGTTTCCACACATCAAAACCATTTACCTAGTCAAGTCTTTCAAACTAAAATAACTCAGATTAATCTCCCAATCAAAACAATTACTAAAACCTTCTCTCTTTTGCCCCCCGTAGGCAATTTCTATAGACAAAGGCGAACCTCGAAAAAAAAGCTAGATTATGAAAAAAAGACCCATCTTATGCAATCACCCACCTAATTCTGTTGAGCTTTAACAATGCTCCATAAACTATAATGACAACCCAGATTATTAGTTTATGGTTCTATATTCTAAAATTGGATATTAACAAGTCATGCCAGATTGAGCAAACGATGTAATTGGAATTCTAAGGCCTGAGAAGACGCAAAATATCACCTTTTGCACTATGTCAGCACCTAGCCGCTCATCTGCTTCCTCAAGACGGTCCTTGATTGCTGGGACACAGGTTGAGAGATGAACCAATGCTGCACCACCACCGGGAACAATTCCTTCTTCAATGGCAGCAAAAGTAGCATTCTTGGCATCCTCAATACGGAGTTTACGGTCCTCAAGCTCAGACTCTGTAGCAGCTCCAACCTTGACGACAGCAACTCCACCTGACAATTTGGCAATTCTCTCAGCCAGTTTCTCCGAGTCATAGACAGAATCTGTCTCAGCCAACTCCTTTTTCAACTGAGCAATCCTAGCCTGCAACTCGTCCTTTGATGCAGCATCAGCAATGATGGTGGTGGAGTCCTTGGTGATGGTCACCTTTCTTGCTATACCAAGCTGCTCAACTGAGGTATTCTCAACAAGCAAACCCAGATCATTGGCTTGAAACTCGGCTCCTGGAAATGGAATAAAAGAACAAGAAGATAAGATATCAATTCTTTAACTACTTATTTAAAACATACACGTGCACACAAACATAAATGCACAAGCAAATAAAATATTAGAAACTGATAATTTGCGCTTTTTTTTTTTTGGGTAGAAAAGTTCAGGAGCTGACATCTGAAACATAAGTACAAGCTTAAAACTTGCTCTTTTGAAGGACCACTGTTACCAAAACCATATCTATTTCTATAAAAGTAATAGTGAATGACTTCTCAACAAATAATAAAATTAAACATAAACCATCTGCCAGAGAAAATAAACCACAGTCAAGTACTTAGTCCAAGGTCTGCATACCTGTCAAAATGGCAATATCTTGAAGAAGAGCTTTTCTCCGCTCACCAAAACCAGGTGCCTTAATGGCAGCAGCATTAAGTATGCCACGCAATTTGTTTACAACAAGAGTCGCCAGAGCCTCTCCAGTGACATCCTCAGCAATTATAAGCAAAGGGGCTCTCAATTGAGTGGTTTTCTCTAACAGGGGAATTATGTCCTTAATAGCTGAGATCTTCTGATCAGTAACCAAGACTCTTGCATTCTCGAATTCAACAATCAGTTTCTCTTGGTTGGTAACAAATTGAGGGGAAATATAACCTCTGTCGATCTGCAAAACATGAAAAGCACCAACAGCCAAAGTTCATAGAGTTAAATGCAATTTGAAAAAAGAAAGGAAAAAAGAACTAAATAATGGGAAACACAAATACAATTTAAAGTACTTAAACCCACACCTCCATGCCTTCTTCAACTTCAACTGTCGTCTCAAATGAGGACGAAGACTCAATGGACAAAACACCATCAGGACCGACCTTTTCAATAGCATCGGCAATCATCACTCCAATAAGCTCGTCATTACCAGCAGAAATGGAAGCAACAGCTGCAATTAAAAAAGTAACAAAACCATCAAAATTTAACATTTGTTCACCAAATCATCTAACTTGGTAGTCAAATAACCAAAAGAAAAAAAAAAATTGAAGGCATTACCTTTGATATCATCACCACCTTTGACGGGTCTAGCCTTCTTCTCAAGCTCTTCTATCAAAGCAGCTACCGTTTTATCAATCCCTCTCTTGAGAGACACAGGGTTTGCACCAGAAGTAACACTCAAAAGTCCTAGCTTGATTATCTCCCTCGCAAGAACCGAGGCAGTTGTCGTTCCATCACCAGCAGAGTCATTTGTTTTACTAGCAACCTTAACCGCATAATTCAAACAAGTCAACAACATTGTCATACTAAACCAAAACCTATAAATAAACAAATGTCAACAGTCATCCTAAGCGGAAAATCTGTTCTTTCTGACTAAAACGATTGTCATATCGTGAAGGACCAAACAACCAACCTCTCTAATGAGAGCCGCACCAGCATTTTCCATGGCATCAGGGAGCTCAATAGCGCGAGCAATTGTCACTCCATCGTTAACTACTTTAGGGCTTCCGTACTCATCCAACACAACATTCCTCCCTTCAAATATTAACAACAAAAAAATTAATACCAGTACTAAAAAAGAGAAAAATAAAATAATCCAAGAAAGCAGAACAATCTAGTTTACCCCTCGGGCCAAGAGTAAGGCCAACAGCGTTGGCGAGCTTATCAATGCCGGACTGAAGAGCTGCTCTTGAGCTCTGGTCAAACGCTATCTCCTTCGCATTTGCCTTCACCACAAATCGTCGGTTCGATTGGTTGTAGTTCAGCCTGTTACTCTGCTGCTGACTCACCTTCCTCCGGAAGCTCTGCCATAATTAGACATGTAAACCAGAATTAAACAAAGAAACCAAGCTTAAAATTGCTTGGAAAGAAACTCGACAAAAGGAATCCAAAACAGTTTCGTCGCAAAGACTTTAAGATTTAATAAAACCTACTCAACAAGAACCAGCTCAAAGAGATTAGAAAATAAAAAAATGGTACACAACGAAAATTCGAATTCCTTGTCCTTGGATTTTCCCGGAAAACAAACGGAAAATGAACCAGAAGAACAGAACGAGTGAAGAGTACCTTCTTAGGAGAGCAGAAAACGGACGCCGAGGAAAGAGCATTAGTCGACGCCATTGACTCCTTTGTGGGAATTTTTGTTGCGCGGATGGCGAGAGCGATTTTTTTAGGGTTTAGCTTTTATGTTCGGTGTGTCACCTGCGTACTTGTGAGGAGGTTCCAGAAGATTCTTTTTCGTTTATTTTCCCTCTGCACCTTCCCGAATAAACGCGAGTCCGGCAGCCCACTAATTTGGACTTAAATAAGCCCAATAATGCATGGGCTGGAAATATAGGCCCAACTCATTTTTCCAGCCCCTATAAATTGTTGTCCTACTTTCCCC
>LNSY01386173.1:0-10643 GCA_002024485.1 Artocarpus camansi
GAAGCTTTACTATGACTAATTTTGCAATTGGTGAAAATTTTTTTAGAAAATCAACTCCTTCTTGCTGTGTATAGCCTTTGGCAACTAACCTAGTTTTATGACAATCAACTGAGCCATTAGGTTAATACTTGAGCTTGTAAATCCATTTGCAACCTATGGTATGTTTTCTTGGAGGTAGAGGGATAACAGACCAAGTGTTATTGGCTTACATAGCTTCCAATTCTGCTTTCATGGCTTCCCTCCATTGAGGAAATTTAATAGCTTGATGGTAAAATTAAGGTTTAAATTGTGAAGAAACATTAAAAATGAAGTTTTTGTATGATGATGAGAGTGAATGATAGGCCAAGTAGTTTTTTAGAGGATAAGATAGGGATGTTTTGGGTTCTTATAGTTTGTGAGGAAATGAGAGATTATAATGTAAGTCTTGTAGATAAGATGGAGGTTTGTGAAGTTTGTAGGATTGTCTAAGTGGCATTCAATATGGCTAATGGAAAGGTGTAGATTGAGGTAAGGTGGTAGGAGATGAAGAACTTGAGAAGGAGTAGGTGAGACATCTAGATTTGGCAATGGCAAAACCAAATCAGGAAAAGGATCAACCAAGGACTGCTTAGGCACTGTTGAATGGAAAGGAAAAATATGTTCATGAAAAACCACATCCCTAGAAACAAAAATTTGTTTGGTATGTATATCGAGCAACTTATAGCCTTTCTTACTTACATGATAAGGTCCCCAAACATCTGCATGAACTAACAAAAATGGGGAATATGACATGTGATAGTGAGATACAAAGAAAACTCTTCTCTGCTTATTAGCTAAAGGACAAACATAACATGGTGTTGAACTATCTAATTTGGATTCTTTGTAATGCAATTGAGTCTTCAAAACTTCTGACCACTTTGGTGATAAGTGTCCAAGTCAATTATGCCATGTTTAAGTAGACATTGTGTTGACAGCATGGAAACTCTATAATGAACTTACATTAAGAACATATAGATTGTCCACTTTGTCACCCTTACCAATCATTCTCTTGGAACTGATTTCCAAAATCATAAAGTGATTAGGAAAGAAGCTGACAATAAAACAAGAGTTTCTTGTTAAAGCACTTATAGAAGAAGATTAAATTTGAATTGGGGTACATGTAAAACATCCTTGAGTATCAATTTCAGGCTTAGTATAAATCACCATTGAATTAAACTAGAATACTTGTGTGGTTTGGTAAAGTAAACATAGAATTCTTGATAAGTTTCAAAGACACGAACACTTTTGCATTGAAACATATATGTTGAGAAGCACCTGAGTCAAATATCCAAAAATGTTGACATGAAATCATAGAATTCAAAGACATTGAAAAACAAGTACCTATGGCATATGAAGTTGTTCCACTATCTTGTTGTCTAGTGTTGTTGGCTGAAACAGTCACATGACTAGAAAGCATATTCACGAGCTGCTGATATTGAGTGGAATTAAGAGTTTGAAAGAAATTATCAACATTGTTATTATCATTGATGCTTTGTTCATCAGTCCCAATCTTAATTGGTAACTTGATTCACTGTAGCAACATGCTTATTATTCGATCAAGATCCTTTCTGATTTTGCTGAAAACCAGGTGGAAAACCATGAAGTTTGTAGCACTTCTCAATGGTGCGTCCATGGAAATTGCAATGTGTGCAATAGGGCCGATCTTTCTTTTGACCTTTGTATCCTCCAGTAGAAGGATTTTGTGTACCTGTAATTCCTTCGTGTCTTTTGGAATTATCAGTTTTGGCTACAAAAGTTAAACTATGAGTTGAATCATTAGTGATTTGCAAACCAATTTTCCTCTATCTCTGTTCCTGAGAGACGAGGGAGAACACTTTATTTATGGGTAGGAGAGGGTCCATTAACAACAACTGACCCCTCATCTAAGCAAAAGAGTCATTTAGGCCTATGAGAAAGGCCATTATATACTCCATTTGATAGTATGAGTTAAGATTTTGGACACCACTGCATGTGCACCTTCCACATGTATAGGCTGGCCTGTAATTACTTAACTTGTCCCACAAGGTCCTCAACTTAGTAAAGTGTACACTAACAAAATTCTGATCTTGTTTGTGATTCACAAGCTCGTGACGCAACTGAAATATCCTAGGGCCATTACTCTGCTAGAATGGATCTTTAAAATCATTCCATATTGCATAGGTAGATTCAGAGAAGATCACATTGGCATAAATCTCCTTAGGCATAGAATTCAAGATCCATAAGATAACAACATTATTATTTCGAATCTAGGAGTTGCAAAGATTCAAATTTGTACCTTCAGGCTTCTTGATCGTACCATCAATGATGACTGAAAAAGTGATCGTCATGGCTGACTCCAGGAAGCATAATTCTCCCCTGTCAATTGTTGTGAAACTAGTGCAAGAATTGGTCCATCTAAGTGGTGAAGGAAATAAGGACTTGTAGGATCATCAATATATGATTTGCCATTCGTGATGACAGATGCTGTAGGATTTTGTGACTCCATGATTGCCGAAGGAAAAGCTTGAATCAACAAGTGAAATTCTTGAACCAGGAGCAAGAATTGACTAAATTCGATTGAGATCAAGTAGTGAATTTTTGTTCTGATACCATATTGAATCTCGAATGAGAATGCTTGAAGAGAAAACAAATGGATGAAACAGAGGAGAATGAATTCAGCAGAAGAAGGTAAAAGATGTGAATGAGAGAAAAATGGTTATATTCGTTATGTTAGTGAGGATGTTGGGCTTATATAACCGATTGTACAGGAAGGAAAAGCAATTAATTTATAATTGAGAACTAATTGACTAGTAGCTGATTACAAGTGGTAAACTATCCAGAACCAAAACTAACTTGTAACTAATTTGTACAGCTTAGCACCCAACTTGTTAACTATTATAACTAACTAATATATGTCCTAAAAAGATCTAAGAGTAGAAAGTGACAAATTAGGGTTTGTTTTCTAAACATGGACTTTAGTGTCATGGGTAAACATGTCATATGATAAATCAAATTAAAAAAATAAATATAAAAAAGACAATTTTGAAAAGTTCAAAAAAGAGGAACAACATTGATAAGAAATTTCCCTATAAATTTCTCTCCACAAAACCCGTTGGCGCGTGCACACCAACCACCCGGCCCATTAAAAATACTTTTATATAAAGAGCGTCACCTCCTAACTCCATTTCTTGCCCGCCACCGCCCACCACCTGCCAAACTTGTTCATGCACACTCGCAACTAGGCCCCACGCGTACTGGCGGGGCCTATCATTATTTCACGTGACTTGCGAGACCCCAAGCTTTCCGTTACAAGAAGCAGGGGATAGTCAGATTTATTTCTATTTCTTTTGTAGTTTAGGGTGTGTTTGTTTTATGGTTTGAATTTGAATCATTTTGCTACAATATTTTCTCTTACAAAAATTTAAATCTTCATTTAAATACTCTACTCAAATACTCCAACTAAGCAAACCTTTAAATTAACAAATTTACCGCCACTTTACACTTAAAAGGTAAGAACAAACAATATACAAATGGCTCAATATAATATGTGATTGAACTTCTTCGGTCATTTAATTTATTCAGCAATAAAAAAAGGTCATTCTACTGAAATTTCACATTCTACTGGAATGCATGATATTGATTCCTAATATAATTATCGCTTTATTTCGATCTTTCACATCGCGGATTATAGTAAGTTGTCATTGTGCTTGTAATATTTTTTTCCCTTTAGTGTAGACATTAGTGCATTTTTTTGGTGTCCTACGTATGAACGCCAGATCAATTTTATCTTTGGTAGAGTTCACACAACAAGAAACATTAATTATTTTAACAATCAAGCTTCTGTTTGAAACTTTGGTTGTAACTGTTATGTTAACTTTAAAAATTATAACATGTAAGAGCTTTATACCGTAAAAACTTTTACTTTTTACTTTAGTTGTTTAAAGTTTTAGATGATTTACAGTTGTAACTGATAGGTTAAAACTAAAGTTCTAAACATCTCTTAAATTTTCAGCAAAAACAAGATGTTATATCCTTGAAAGTCATGAATTTGCGACAACTTTTGCAGAAAGGTTGTTTGTCTAAAAAATAAAAATGCAATCCATTAACACATGTTTTTTTGTGTCAATCCACTCATTGTTAGTTGATGATAAATGTCATGCACGAAAAGAAAATCCACCAAGAATAGTTCCCACAAATTTTTTTAAAAATGATAAATGTTGTCAAATATTTAATTGCTATTAATATTCTTAATGATGACATATATTGTTGTTAAAAGGATTGAGTCTGAAACCTTCATTTGTACGACTCTTTTCCGCATTGTATTCTTTTCTTTTATTTTGAAATCCAAATTATATTTTTGTGAGAAAAATACCATGTCATTTGCTTGCCTTTTGACAAGTTTTTTTTTTTGAAATTTGAATTGTATTTTAGTGACGAGACGCTCAAGGGTCTTGTTGTTCAAACCACTAGACACGAGAGCTACTCCTTTTCTTTTATTTTCTTCATCTTGAGTACGATGGCGATCATTAAGATATACACATAACAACTCTTTTCTTTAAAAATATTGATGGCAATAGATAAATGATTTTTTTATGTGATTTTAAAAACATAAGATTTTTTTTGGACTATTTACTAGAAAAGATTCTTCTAAAAATATAAAAAATTGCAACAAATTTTTTTTTTTTTAAATAGCAGCACTTTTAGCGATATTGTTTTGTTGGTGCTAATTACTTTTAGTCACTAACTTTCAAGGACAAAAAAATCATCTCTAAAAATATATGATGACGACTTCGTAATTATTTTTTTAAAACGATCTTTTTGTTGTGAAACGAGCTTTTTGTTGCAGTGTTGGAATGAAATAATGAAAAAAAGCAAAAATTCTTGGATATAGAATCATCACTCAAACCTTGAGAAACATCTCCAAAGGTACGTCGAAAACAGCATCAACTTCGTCTGTGCTGAGTGCAGGTTTGAATTCTTCTATTTGATCTAGAAGACCTCTGACAGGGATAACCTTAAGAGGATGCTGCACAAAACCACACATTCAATTAGAGCATCTTGTAATTAATCCTGCTCATCAATAACTCATCGAAATCTACATTAAAAAAAATGTTAATACCTGCAGGGATATAAAGGGCTCTAAATTTGCAACAACTTGAACTAGACTTGAATCTAAGCCAATCTCTTCCATGGCTTCTCTTAGAGCAGTTGCTGAATCATCTACATCTCCCTCCTCCATTTTCCCACCCGGCAATGCTACATCTCCTAGTTTCCAAATATCACGGATAATTCATTGCTTATTTTTGAGCCAGCTAGAAATTGTGTATTAAATCTATGTAGGTTCTTGCAAAATGTTTTATAAGTCTTATATAGTTCACATAAGAATTTACGTTTGAACTTTTTAGAGTGATATATGACGTTACTTAGTTTGTTTTATTTTAGTTTTCTATACTAAATTCTTGTTTTTCTTTTTTTTTTTCCAAATTTATGTAAAGATATATTAAACTTTACCTCATGCCATGACATGATTAAATTTGTGCAAGATTTATGGAGTCCCAATCTAAGATCTTACGGTCACATTCACATATATGTACCTGGATATGACGACAATTTCATGGATCTCTTGGTGAGGATAACTCGCAGCTCGCCTTGAGGACCTTCGAAAAGGCATATTAGGACGGCTGCTCTTCTTTTCCTCCAATCAGCACAAGAAAACTGTTCATTGCCAGCTGTCTTGGTGTCTTTGATCGCACAAGTTGGACTTCTGCTGAGGTCATTTTGATCCTCACTGTCTAGGTTGGGCGGTTTGTACATTTGCAGCTGCTTAGCTATTCTTTGCAGAGTTTGGCTTCCACAATCCTCTTTTGCGGTGCAAGAAAGGACAGCCGAGTCTATGCAAGCCATTTCCTAATCTTTGCTAATGCCGCTGCTTATTGTTCAGCTAATATATTGATACATATATAGGCATATAGTTTATATAGCTATGTAATCAGGGAGAGAGAAGAATTGTGAACGGGAATCAACTTTATGTGATACTTTATGCTTGGAGAACCACATTTTTCATGAAGGTAACATTTCTTTTATCACATTTTAGAAGAATCTAGTATTAGCTCAACTGATTATCACTGGAGTGGTTCATGTTTTTGAGGCGTTTCAAGACTTCTAGTTGTGCATGTTCTCTCATCCTTCCAATTTAGACAATGATTTATAGGGGATAATAATTCAAAATTTCTATCAATGTTAGCCAATTATATTTGATCACTTTTTGATATATTAGTAGAGTGTTTGGAAGAGTAGTTCAAATTAATGATTTAAATTGTAAACAGTACAAAACTCTCATATGTTACATTAAAACGCTACAGTCTACAACATTCACATGCTATTACTCTCAAACCTAAATTGATGGTTTAAACTACTCTTCTAAACACCCTATACATCACTATAATGATATTAAATGTACCAAAAAGCTCGATTTTAGTGTCCACTCAAAGTACCTTATATGTTGTCCTAAAATCTTTTTGAGAAGAGTGGCAGTTAAAAATTCCATATGCCTCTAGCTTCAAAAACTTGGAGCATAAAGAATATAATTCCAAAATTTTGTTGAAGTGGAGCTTTATGCTCACGAATATTACTTGCGAATGTTCTACAGCATGATCTACGACGCTACTTATGGACTCTTTTTCTAATTAATTAGTCCATGGATGCCCCAACTTATCTTAACAAACGCTGACAATAATTCTTCCGTCAAACACATGCCCCAACTTGTCTCCCACCGTAATTGTGAAATCCTTTTTTTTTTCATTTTTATTTTTACACCAACTACCTAATCCAATTCTATATCTAGATTTCCAGAATATTGGACAATTAATCCAATTCGCCATCCAAATAAGTAAACTACGCAAGAAAAAAGAAAACCTAATTAATGCAAACAAGTGGATCCGGTTAAAGTTTCATGTGTAGAAAAGAGTGCATGCTTTAGAAAACTTAAGGCCAAGATTACACTTGTCTAGAAAAGAGTGCATGCTATCTTCAAATAAAAAAAAAGAAAAAAAAAAAAGAAAAGAAAAGAGTGCATGCTTTAGGAAAGTTAAGGCCAAATTTTGGAGAGGTTTGATGGTCGAAAATTATTAGTTTTTCTATATTTCAAAAGAGAAAATTAATGTTGTTGTTCTTGTTGTTATCTGCTAACCAAACTGATCCAATTAAATGTCACGAACAATTTTTCAATCTAATTTTGATTAGATTGATTAGTTTAAACAAATTAATGTTGTTAACGGTGCTTCTAACATACATCCTGTACGATACAAGACATAGGAGAGGGAAATTAAGACGGAATTTCTTTTCTTTTTTTTTAAACGAATAATGTCGGGATTGTATGCTATCTTCAAATCAACTTTGTAAATAAATCTTCTTCAATTGACGATATTAAGGGATTTTCCGTATATTTCTTGTGCATAAATGGAATGACTAAATGGCCCTTTTTTTTGTTTTTTTGAAAATAACTAAACATCCATTTAATCACTGTTTATGCGAAGTTTAAACTGAAAAAATTTTAAGCTATCTTATGATAAAATAAATACAATTCACAAAAATACAAATAAATACAATTTATATAAAACATAAATACAAACTATTTTATAAACTATTTTATGATAAAATAAATATAATTCATAGTCGATAAACATTTTATTTATTTATTTTTTGCTGAGTTTATTTATGTTTATATTACAACACATTCTTCAAATGATATGTCTTAATCATATATGAATTTATTAGTGTAATTTGTCTAGATTGAACTGCATAATAACTGAGATTAAATTATCAACTCTTATCAACATTATTTTAATTTAATCTTGATTTTGAGCTAATTATGATTTTATATTTATAAATATAGTTCCATTTGAGATTCTAATATGTGAGATTCAATTCAAAATCAATATTTTCAGTGACTTGGATAAAGCATTTGTGAATAACGAAGGCTCACACCAAGTCATGATAAAGTGTTAGAAGTCAAGGCTTGAAGTAAAGGGGTTTCAATAGAAAGAAGGCATTAGCCATACAAAAATTATCTCAAATGCTACAATTAAGACAATGTTTGGATTAGAGGCACAAGAAGACTTGCATCTAGAGCAGTTAGATGTAAAAAAAAGCCTTTCTTTATGGTAATTTGGAGGAAAAAATTTACATAATGCAGCTACATGGATTCATATTGTACAAAGAAATGATAAAAAAGTGTGCAAACTTTAGACTAGCTTGTATGGTCTTAAACAGGCTCCAACACAATAGCACAAGAAGTTTGAGAGTTTCATAGGTGGTAATAGTTTCTTGCGGTGCCAGGCATATCATGATCGTTATGTGAAGAAATTTGATGACTCTTATATTATTTAGCTGCTATATTGACACAAAGCTGATTACAGGTGTTGGGCAAAAAATATATATATTAATTTGAGTTTTTATTTTTTTTATGATTAATTTGAATTTTTATTTTACACAACATAATTTCAGCTAAGCTAGGATTTAGATTTTGTAGCATAGGAGTTGAATAATTTTAATGTGATGATCCAAGCTCTCGAGTCAGCGTATTATGTAAATTGCTTATACTTAGTTATGCTTAACTTAGATATAATTTGTGATTACCAAATTTCATGAGGTCCCCCAAACTTTTTAAAAAAATGCAATTTTGTTTTCAATCTTTTTTTTTATTTATCTAGGTTTAACTGTTTAAAAAAGGTGCAATTTGATCCTTAACTATAAAATTTAGCCGTTAAAAAATATTTTAACCATTTTAGTGGACGGGTTTTAATAAAAAACCTAGTATGTTTTTAAAAAATTAAATTAAAACATAAAAACAATAAAAAGGTAAAAAAACAATAAATATGTATTATTGAATGAAAAATAAAATCAAATTCTTAAGAAAAAAATATAATTCCCTAAAAAAAAATTAGATCTTTTAGAAAAATTTATCCATATAAACAAATCACTAATATAATATTAATTAATAATACAAAGTTAAAAAAATAAAAATCCAATCCCAACTCTCTTTCCCCTTTACACTGTCGGCCTCCATCCACTTGTTCAATTATTACCAGACTATTAAACAGCCATGGGTCCCCACCATCGCGTCACCCTTGTTGGTCCCCTCTGTCCCCATTGCCAATCGCGTCTCCTAAGTGTTCATCCTTGATTGTGACCCCTCAGTCCCCGTCCTCGATCGTAACCCTTCTGCCCTGTCCCTGATCGCAAACCCTCTACCCCCATCCCCGATCACGACCCCTTTAGTCCCCATCCCCGATCACAGCCCCTCCTAACCTCGTTGCTAGCATGGTTGTCTCCCAGCTCATCTTCATTAAATTGATGAAATGCAAGCCACTTGTGAAAGATGGCGATCCATTGCGAAACACGACCCACAGATTGCGACCCCCACTGTGGGCCTCCGATGACAGAGACGACACTGTCTCATTGCATACCCAGGCATTGATGTTGTTATAGACCCCTTCTCAAGCCATCATCGTCGTGAGCCCCCATGAAAAATTGTGACCCACCGCAAAAGGCGACCCATTGCAATCATCCTCTTATAGAGATGACCCAAACGCCGCCATCACATCACATACCCAGGCGCTGTTGTCCATCACAAACCCAATGTTGTCTAAAGCAACTTTGGCAAAAGGGATAAAAGGTGAGAAGAAGAGGGGCTAATGCTGTTTTTTATTTGTATTATTTATTCTTTTTAAGTTATAATTTAAATTCATAGAAAAAAAAAGATGATGTTTAATAATTTCTGCCATCTAAAATTAAATAAAAAAGACTAAATTGTATCTCTTTTTAATAGATAGACCTAGATAAATTAAAAAAAATTGACAAACAAATTGCTCTTTTTTAAAAAGGCTAAGGACCAACCAAACTATTTACTCTTATCTTTAATATTAGAAGTTAATTTTACTTATTTTATTAAAAGGAGTTCAAGATAACAAGTTGATACTTTTTAATACCATAAGACACCTTTTCAATATTTTCCAAATAAGAGGTATCAGTATGACGTTATAACATAACACAAGGTACGAAATTGTTATTATCTCAAAACATTGGGTACTTAAAATAATAAAAACCTATAATATTATCATCATAAACACAAATTGTCTTTTAAGACATTAGAACACATACTTAATGTAGAATTTAAAATACATCATCACTTAGTATAAGTAGTAATAGAGTAAATTGTCTTATAACCTATTTGGTACATAGGTTCAAAACGATCTAAGTCATTGTAAATCATAAAAGTGGTTTAAATTAGTGTTTAGTGAAATAATAACAGATACTACTTTAAAGCATAGAGGTGTTTTTTGAATCGGCCAAATGTAACACCCAAGAAATTTATAGTACATTGTATATGTAACATTTAAGAGTTATTATAAGAATTTTTAATGTCACAAAGATTTGTGTTAAATCCAAATTTTGAGGCAAATATTCATGAAGTAATCATTCAGAAAAGACGGATTTAGAAGATGGATGATAACGTTTCCAAGTATTTCTTGAGTCTCTAATTTTATAATAACTAAATAATCATTCGAAAAAGATGGATCAAGAAGATGGATGATAACATTCTCAAGTATTTCTTGAGTCTTTAATTTTATGTTTTTGAATTGTTG
>LNSY01386210.1:0-10236 GCA_002024485.1 Artocarpus camansi
AAGACAACAGACCCATTATTCATCTTAGGATTAAGATACAATACACATGGTTGTCTAAAGTGAATCGATTTGTCGAGACAAAATTATTAATCTAAATCAATTTATTTTATGACCCGATCTAATACATCGTCACCTATGACAAGGTGCCAATGTTTTTATTTACAGAGTCCACCTCCGATGGTCAAGACAAACCGTATTCCGTTAGGAATATAGACAACATAACAATCTTTGCATGAATAAACTACCCAACTTTATTCCCTCGATTGCGGATCTTAAGAGCAATAGTCTCAGACTTTTGTTTGCTTAACATAAGTTCAACAAATATGAACATAAAGAGGACAAGATTTGGTATATAAATAATAAATAAATTCTTTATTTGAAAAAATGTCTTCAAAAACATATTACATTTTTACTCCTTAGGGCATACACTCTAACAACCTGAGGGCTAAATTCCAGGATGGAAACCCCACATTATTGTTATTACATTGGACAAATTATGATGAACAGGTTTCAAAACCATGGCCTATCACTATCAATTAAGTATCAAATTTTAAGGTACCCAAATATAGAAAGAATTGTGGAAAGAAAACTTATAAAAGAAAATGTCTAATTGCATTCTCATTCAAAGTTCATGTTCATCCATTAGCTTCTGCTTACTAAGCTTTTACCTCATTATAGTTCTTATGATGCATGTGAAGATATACAGGGTTAGGGGTTGACCGAGTATCTAGAGCTGTCGAGCAGAGATTTGTTCATATGTCATGTTCTAGATCAGCTTTTGAAAATTATTTTGGAACTCTATTTTGTCAAATTTAGCAGCACTATTATGATTTTGAAAATATATATATTACTAATTTTGAATGAGATAATATATTCCACATCTCATTTTGAAATACTGTATATATTGTAAATAAGGAAATGAGTGAAATAATAGTTTAAACACTCATTAGTACTGGAATAAATATTTCAAGTAAACCATAACATGTATAAAGTAAATGAAAGATTAATACTCTTTATTTGAAGTAAATAGGCTTTCCAAGCTTATTAGTTAGCTTGAGGGTATTGTAATTTCATTAAGCTAACTAAGGAAAGAAAAGTAATGTGGTAAGTAGTATTAAAAAAATTGCATTTTTTTCCTAGGACATTTGTTTGAGTATAAGTGTTTCAATTGAATTGTTTGTCTTTAAATAATGGATTAAATGGAAAAAGAACAGTTATTATGATGTCCGTAAGGGCACCTCACACCCCTATATGTGGATGTGCCTTAAAGTAAGTTTTTAGCCATTCCACAACTCGAGAGGCATCTTAGGTATATACTTAGATGGAACCAAGTTTAGAATAAACTACACTTGTTAAGGCATATAACTAGAAGGACGTGGATAGAAAAGAATAACTCAACATTGATCTCACCATGTTGAGTAGCGACTGATTTTTTCTTTTTACAACATTATTTTGTCGAAGTGTTCCAGGTGCAGTGAGTTGAGAAACTATTTCGCTTTCGATCAAATGGTCTAGTGAACTCTATGTCTAGATACTCACCACCTCAATCTGATCGAAGCACCTTTATCTACTTTCCTAGTTGTTTTCTAATTCCGCTTAGAATTCCTTGTACTTTCTAAAAGTCTTAGATATCTTGTGTATTAGGTAAGCATAACCATATCTTGAATAGTTGTCAATAAATGTGACAAAAAAATTACATCCACATCTTGCTTGGATGCTAAAGGTTTGCACACATTAGTACGTATTAACTCAAGAGGTTCTTGGGATTTTATCCCTTTAACTGAAAAGGGTCTCGTGGTCATTTTACATTATAGGTAGGATTTACAAACCAAGAGGTCACTAACTTTTAGTTCCCTTAAAGGACCATACTTTACTAGTCTTTCAATACAAATTAGGTTAATATGTCCAAGTCTAAGATGCCATAGATATGTGTTATTTTCATAAGAAACCTTTTGCCTTTTAATCTTAGACTCGATGACTTTGAATATTTCAATGTTAAGCAATGGTTTAGGATTAGGTTAAAGAAAATAAAAACCATCATTTACTTTTCCAAAACATACATTTTAACCATTCTTTAAAATAGAAACAATTTCACCATCAAAAGAAATTTTAAATAATTATTTATTTAATCTAGATATAGAAATCAAATTCTTTCTACGTACGGGGTATGACCATTGTGTATTCCCACTTGGAAAGTTCCTTGAAGAAATAAGACTCTATGAAGAAGAAAAAACATGAGTGGCTCCCGAGTCAACTACTCATATTGAGAACTTATTCTCTACAACACATGTTTCTAGAACTATTAAATCACGTTTACCTTAGTTTTTCTTCTTCTTCAACTCCTCGAGATGCTTCTTGCAATTTTTCTTCCACTAGCTTGGCTGATCATAGTGGAAACACTTTTCTTTAGCCCTAATATTGAAGCTTTTCTCTTTGCCCTCATCAACCTTCTTGGGCTTCTTCTTGTTCTTCTTCGACTTGGGCTTCCTAGAATTCTTATTCTTTTTCTTGTTGCTTTTAGAAGATTTGGCTTCAACAACATTTGCTTCACCACTTTGCGCACTTTGAATAGATTTATAGTTCTAGAGCTCATTAAAGAATTGCCATTAGAGCTGGCTATAGAATATATTAATTTAAGTGGTAGATTATGAGATAATTGTCTTTGTCTCTTTTATACAAAATTTTATATGTTCAATTTTTTTGTTTTTTCTTTCTCTCTTCGTCTCTTTTATTTTCTTTATGGGTTTTTGGGTTATGAAATTTTGTGAGTGCTCTTATAATTCTTACACAACATGAGCAAAGACCTTTATAACAAGAAGTATCATAAGGTTTCCATAGACACTTCCTAGACTCATGATGCCATTCATGGATGCTTCAAACATTGGCATTAGAGCCACTACAAGAAGACTTCATATCATGATGTTTTAACAATGCTAAGAGAGAGATATGTAACCCTCGACACCAAAATAATGCCTTTTTTGTTATAATTTTTTCATATTTTTGTTTATATGGTTTCTTCTATGATTTTAGCCTGATTTTCGAATATGCAGTGTATAATAAGGATGTTGTTCTAGTATATTAATTTCATGATCATACGTTTTATAAATAGTAAAATAAATTAGTTTAAAACTTTGATGAGAATATCTTTTCAATCCTTGCTTGTTTTGATATAATTTTAGTATTTAGATTCTTCCCAAATTCAACTTTCTGTTGATATTCCATGTGATAAATTTCATTGAGTGTAACCAATGTTATTGAATTTCAAAATAAAACATGTTAATTATGATTAAGTATATTTAGTAACTGGATTAATTTAAATTTTAGTCTCACTAGAAAGAGAGTGAGTTTTATCCACCACTATAGAGGCAACATAGGGTGAAAGTTGGGGCATTGTTGAAACCAAAATTCCAAAACAATAAAGGTGACATAAAAATGCACCATCTCCAAACATTCATAGTGGCGAGTGGCAGGCACTCTTCACACTTGGAGAGTAGCAACCCTAGCAAAGGTTACTAGTGTGTTTCTTTAAGCTATCGGAGCCATTTTGGGCTTTAGCTAAGCTGTCAAATGGGCAATGCCTAGTAGGAGACCAAGGAGATCTCCTGGTGGGTGTTGCTACCGTTGAATGTGCATCAATGACCTATTTAAAAATATTGTTCTCATAATTATATTTATTTTATTATTTTAAATAATAAATCTAAAATTTCATATTTTTCATTTTAATATGAATTTCTACTCTACATTTATTTAGTTTCGAAGTATATATGAATTATGTGTAATTTCTGACTGGAAATATATATGGTGCAATTTTTTGTTTTAAAATTGATATATATATATATATGGTAATTTTTAGGTGATTCCTATTTATTTATTTTAAGCTATAACTAAATTTGTGTACACGAGCATGTTTGTAATATTTGCAATGAATAAAAATTGTGATTATTTATTTGCAATGCATGCTTAATTGCACATTATTATTATTGTTTTTGTAGTATCAATGTAAAAAACAAGCTAGGAATTATCACATCTACTGGGAGTATAGTGATAGAAACTTGTTTTCTCCTACACACATTTCACGCTAAATTAACTTAGTGTTAATACTAACATTTGCCATAAAAGATGATTATGAGCATAACAATTTTTTGATTTTATGACTTGTGAAGATTATTAAAATTTCTCTAAAATGTTCACTATAAAATGATTCATGGTGTGTGTATCACCTTTTTGTGCTTGACTAGATGGCTTCTAAGTACATTGTTGTTGATCTAAACAAAGGCAAAAAATTGGATAGTGACAATGAGGACATTTGGAACTATACGATCCAATTTGTCCTTGATAAGCAAAAAGTTTTAGAAACCTTGACCTAAGAAATAGTTGTACCTAAGCTTGGCAACATTACTAAACACCATCACGATTAGGAATCCTATCAAACTTAGCTAAATAAATATCATCATATACACTTTATCATGCTAAGCAGTATGCATAATGACTCAATCGACAAGTTTGAGTAGCATGCCACTACGCGTAAGATATGGTATGCGCTGCGGCTTAAGTCTGCTAAAACCTCTACCATTAGGCTACGCATACTAACTATAAAGCGTAAGTCCTATAAGATGCATCCAAACCACACTATGAAGTAGCTTCTTAGAGTGATGTCAACTATGATTTGTAAGCTAAAAGCAACTGGTAACAACTTGATTAATGAGCAGTAGATTAGAGTTGGGCTTCATTCCTTGCTAAATTTGTAGAAAACTATGAAGCTGAGTATGACATATAATGAGAACATCAAACTTTTAATGATACGGTGTGCCACCTAAACCTAGAAGTTGAGCTCTTGGAAGCATCAAAAGCTACTAAAGGTGATGTGGCTAAGGACGCCAATATGGCTAAAGTTAAGTCATGCTAAGCAAAGAGGCCCAAGCGTAAAAATAGTGCTCCTAGACATGGCTCTAACAATGGACTTGCACCTAGGAAAGTAGAGACCACCAAGGACAAACGAGGCCAGCAAAGTGATAAGGGCAAGTCAAAAAGATGCTTCAGTATGACAAAGATGAGTATTTCAATTGTGATTTCACTAAGTCAAGAAAGGTACTTCCTAACTCTATTAATTTTTTGTTTTTAGTCATGTTATGGTTGCTTACTCAGATCCATATTGGGTTGTTGATTTAGGAGTTACCAAACACATCGCCAAAGTCCAAGTCAGGTTCATGGAGTATTGTTGAGGACTTTACATAGGGAATGGAGCCAGCATGCAAGTGTTAGGATTGGCACATACATGCTAGAATTGTACAATGGTTGTACTCTATTGCTACATGATGTTTTATATACTCCTAAAGTTCAACAAGATTTGTTATCAGATGTTACCTTGCTTAGGTTAGGTTTTAATGTTAATTTCTACAATACTGGTTATGATTTATACTTAGGAACAATTTATTATAGTTGTGCTTTTGATATGGCTTGTTTTGTGGTATTGGATATTAATTATTTAAATAATAATAACAATATAGTTTTTACATGATTATTGCAAATGATGTTAATTCTAAAATATGGCATGCTAGGCCAAGGCAGATTAGGCCAAATTGCTATAGACTTGCTAACATTGTTTGGTTGAAAAGTCATCTAGGAAACCATTTGGAAAAGTAATACAAGCATTAATTCTTATAGAGTTAGTACATTCTAACATATGTGGCCTAATGAATGTTAGGTCAAGGCATGTGCCTTTTATTTGATCACTTTTATAGCTGTCTTTAAGTGTTATAGTCATGCCTATTTGATCTCTTATAAGTCTAAAGCATTGGATTGTTTTAGACAATTTATAAATTTCTTTGAGAACCAAACAAAAAGAGACATCAAGACTCTTAAAACTAACTGAGGCTACAAGTATCTATCTAAAAAAATTCAAGGAATTGAGTGAGGAAAAAGAAATTTGAAGACAATTAACAATTCATGGATCTCTACAACAAAATAATGTAGTAGAAAGAACACATCGTAGATTGTCATAAATTGTTAGGTTCATGATGGCGCAAGTCAACCTACTAAGATTATTCTAAGGGATTGCATTATTTACTGTGATTGACATCTTTAATCAAATGCCCTCAAAATTAGTTTCTTTAACCCCTTAAGAGCAATGGACTAGGCAAAAGCCTAATTTGGACCATTTGTGTCTGTTGGGGTCAGCTAGGTATGATCACACTACTTTTCACAAGCATAGGAAGTTAGGCATAGGTACATATAAATCCATATTCATTAGATATTATAATTAATTACAAAAATTCTCCCATAATTATAGCCTTGGTGATACTTTGCCCCTCGAACTTTAAAGCATCACATCTGTTTCCCCTAAAGTATGAATTGTTAACAAAAATTATCCTTCTGTTAGAATTTTAACAGAAAATTGATAAATGATTATAAAGTTAGGAGTATTTTAGTAATTATGGTTATAAAAAGAATCATAAAAATTAAACATACAAGAAAAATAGTATTTATTGATGATTAAAAACAAAGAAAAAATCGATTAAAACCATTTTACTATTGGAATCCTTCTTTTTTGATGTACAAAAATTTTTCTTCAAAATTTTGTTAATTTTTTTCACACCGAAAAAGTATTTTGAAATTTTAAAAGTTATATATATTAATGAATTAAAAAGAATATAATATAAATATATTCAATTTGACAAAAAATATAACACAAAATTTTCAAAGAAAAAAAAAGTCAATAGCACTAATAAAAATTCTTTCATATTTTTAAAGTTTTTATTGGTATTTATACCTTTTAAGATTTTAAAACTTTTTGAGTGTAAAAAGAGCTAATAAAATTTTAAAGAAAACTTTAAAATATTGAAAAAAGATAGATCCAAATAGTAGTATTTTTTTATTGATTTTTTTCCTTTTAATCATCAATAAAGACTATTTTATTATACTTTTAATTTTTTAGTTTTTTTTATAACTGAGACTACCAAAATATTCCTAATTTTAAAATTTTTTGTCATTTGTCATTAAAGTTCTAATAAAAGGACCCTTTTTATTAACAATTTTTACTTTAGAAGAAATGAATGTTACGTTTTAAAGTTTGTGGGGCAAAGTGTTACAAGGACTATAATTCAATGGGAATTTTTGCAATTAATCATATATATTATGATGAATCAAAAGGCTATATAATGCTTGGTGAACATCCTAATGGAAGTGTAATTGAGGTAGAGTCACAAAATGTAGATTTCCATGAAGAGGAATTCCATATACAAAGAGTGACTTCTTCCTAGTGGAAGTGTACCACTAGACACAAATTTAGATGATCCATAACCACGTAAGGGCAAACACGGAAGCATCCCACATGTTTGTTTTGAGATTAAGGGGAAGCGTTGATGTCTACACAAAACGCAATAATAAGTCTAGAACATATCAAAAGGCTCTCTCTTCTCCAACTTTTGATGAATTGAAAGCTACAATGATTGAAGAAATGGAATCCATTAAGAAAATCTATCTTAAACTTGGTTGATCTTCTGCCAAAGCATAAGACCATTAGGAACAATGGGCTCTGAAGATCAAGCACAAGGCTGATGGATCCATCAAAAGGTATAAAGCTTATTTGCCATAAAAGAATACACCTAAAAGTAGTGCATTGACTATGAGGAAACCTTCTCAACGATACTAAGATTTGCCTCACTTCTCCTTATTCTAACCATTGTTGTCACTCATTTAAACTTGGAACTCTACCAAATGGACGTTAAAACTACATTTCTCTATAATGAACTAGATAAGGAGATCTGCATAGATCAATCCACAAGTTTTGTGGCCAAGAGATGGGAGCATAAAGTTTGCAAGCTTCATTGTTCCATTATTGGCTTAAAGCAATCATTTATGTAGTGGCATTTGAAATTCCATCAAGCCATTATTTCATTATAGGATTACAATGATTAAAGAAGACTATTGTGTGTATATTAAACAATCAGGGGAAAATTTCATTATCCTATCATTGTGTGTAGATTGCATACTATTAGCTAGAAATGGCAAGAAGATGATTGTCATCACCAAAGAGTGATTGTCCTCAAATTTTGAGATTAAGGACATGGGTGAAGCAAGCTAAGTGCTTGGAGTTAAGATTCTTAGAGACCATTCAAAGAAATTCCTTAGTTTGTCCTATGAGACTTACATTAAGAAGATTCTTGAACGATTTCATATGCAAGACTACAAACCTATAGACATTCCTATTGGAAAAGGAGATGCTTTAAGTCTTCATATGTGCTCAAAGACCCAGAGGAAAAGGAAAGATGGGTAGGGTTACTTAGACCCATGTAATTCGAAGTTTGATGTGTGCTATGTTCTGTACTCGGCCCAACATTTACTATATCATTAGGTTGGTTAGCATGTTGTACTGATCCTAGGCCTTACTCTTTAGAAAGTATTAAAACACATACTTTGATATCTCAAAGGGACAATAGACAACATGTTTTGCTATCAAGCATTGGGTTTGTGCTTAGTTGGTTAGAACGATGTCAACAAGGGTGGTGACTTTAATGAGTGTAAATCGACTTCTGAATATGCTTTTTTGCTTAGCAATACCGCTATATCTTGGAGCAGCAAGAAGCAACCCTGAATAGAATTATCTACCATTGAAATAGAGTATGTTCGTTGTTCTATCGTGGTATAGAAGGGTGTCTGGCTGAAAAGGTTTATTGTTGAGCTTGGCATTGTCGCACATGCTTTAGACTTTGTCACCACATATTGGGATAGCATGCTTGCACTTGCTTATGCAAAAGACCACAAGTACCATGAAAAAGCAAAACACATCAACATCCAAAACCATTTTATTCATGGCATGGTTGTGCAAAAGAAAGTAGTCTTAAAGCAAATTTCCACAAGTCACATGATTGCAAATCCTTTAACTAAGACAAATACTTACGATGCTTATGTGTCACACTTTAGGAGTCTAAGACTATAAAATGTAATTTGTCTTATGTTTTTATATGTTCCATATGACTAACTTTTTATCATTTGTTATTTAAGATATTGTTAATGAAATTTAGATTTCTTGTCTATGTTTCTATCATGACATGATACCCTTTAACACATACATGAGCAATCACCTTTTAAGCTTAGAAAGCAAGGATGAGACACACATAATTGTAATGATAAAAAAGTGTAAAAAGTGTCGCCTTAAGATAAGCCAAGATATGATCTTTAACGATCTACTATGCTTCAACTAGTTCCCACTAAACCATATTCAACCTACAGAATAGCTTATTACGAAGCCTTAATATGGTACTAAGTAGCTTATTACGAAGCCTTAATATGGTACTAAGTAGCGAGCATGTAAAGGGATTTGGGTTATATGCACAATGGCAACTGGATTAAGATCCATACGGACTTTTTAGGATAAGATGTACACTCCTTGGAGGAGACCTCCATTGTAACATGTCAACACTAGTTTTTATTTCTAATTATTCAATTATCAATAAAATTTTATAAAAGTTTTCTCCCCTTTTGCTTGCTTTTTGGTATTTTTTCAATCAACAAAATACTCACACCCTTGTTTTTTGGTATTCTAAGTGAATCAATAGACTACAAGTTTGTTCAATGCCTTCACTTCATCAGTTGGTATCAGAGTCTTTCGTCATGATTCGCCCACAAGCCACCCCATCGTTGCTAGGAAGCCCATGAACTTGCTGACAAAATGGAAGAACTCCACTAGCATATGGCTTAGATGCATGATGCTATTTGAACCAATGCCTTGCCATCGACTAGATTCATTGCTCCGCTAATGGCCCAAGTCGGCGCCCCTCTGTTAGAAGATGAGGAAGATGCTGGGAAATTATTACGTAGTGAAAATTTTAAAACTTTAATTCGAGTATTTTTAAAAATGCAAGTGTGACATGCTACATGCATAAATTAACCAGATCTTACTAATCTTGTTTGCTGAAAAGCTCCCACAATCTGTGAAGAAAAGAACATACTAGAATAGCGTAAAAATGTGTGACCAGATTATCATTCAATTGGCAATCCAAATTAATAGATCAGTCTGCCGAACTTACTCCATCAATAGGCCAAACATGAAGACCGACCTGTCGAACTTACAGTAAATGATCCCCACGAATCTTTTACTTTGCACCTAAAATTCTTAGGATAAAGCCTTAGTTTTTAATTCAATAACCCAATAGAAAAGTTATTTGATTAAAACAACAATATCTTGATAATCACTAGGAAAATAAATATTCTTGATAATTCAAGAAGTTTATCTTG
>LNSY01386230.1:0-14140 GCA_002024485.1 Artocarpus camansi
ACACCAAAAAAATGTGTATTTTCATATTTCTTTGTATGTTTTTTATCTTTTAACACTTGAGAGACATATTACAATCTCTCTTACATTAAAAAAATGCAAGCGGGATAAGAACTTATCGATAAATTCAGCCAAACAAGTCAAATAAAAGAGAAACAAAAAAAAGAAATGAAATTCTAGAAAATTTTTACAAGGAGAGAAAATGGATTTTGAATTATGGGATTTGGAAATGTTGATAATCTCTTTATTTTACAAGTTTTTTCTTAGACAAAATTATTAAAATATGAAAAAATCAAAAAGATAGTCTAAAACGTGAAGAGGTCCAAGAAATGCTTGACCATCTCTGTCTAGTTCAAAATGAAGGAGAGAAGCAAAATCCTTTCCTAAAACCTCAGTTTCTTAAACCTATCATCGAGACCTTTCCTAAAACCCTTGTATCCCTCAAGGTAGCTATGGTTGACATAGCCTTATAAAAGATGCAAGCTTCGACTAGGAATTGAAAATGACCTCATCGATTTCCCTGTGCTTCGGCCTATAGGGGTCGTCCGCTTAGAGGGCTTAGAGGAGGGCACAAATCACTATGAGGCTAGACTAGGTCTGATGACAACGAGCTCTATAGTGGTTGTAGAAGCTAGATGGAGATGAAACATGGGAGGGAGATTTGAGCATTTGATGAGAGAGGAGAGTTTAGGGTGTAAAATTTAGTATTAAGTTGTACATCGTAGGGCTTATTATAATCTCAATACTCTTGAGTTTTTTCATTATGAGATCAAAATCTAGCGGTTGTAACAAAAATTCTCCTCCAATGGAGAATTTTGCTACCCTCTTTCATAGTTTTTTCCTTAAAAAAAGCTTAATAAAAGGTAAATTGAAAAACATAAACATCATCTACAAAAGGGTAATTTTGACAATGCAAGTTAAAAAAATAAATAAAATAGTCCCAGAAATGTTGTTTTGCCTTTATTGGCCTTAAAAACAAATTTCTTTATACCAGAATTTGGACTTTTTCTGTGTTGGGACAATTTGAATGCTTTTCTTGTGATGGAGTACACTCACCTTTCGCTTTCACTTGCAAATTTTGCATGTTCAAAAGGGTAAATAAGAGGTTAATTTGCAACGTTCAAAAAGGTGAATAAGAGGCGACATAGGGAAAGAATAAAAAGAAAACGATACTTTCGATAACGAAAGGCTCTAAAAGAAACTAAAGCAAAAGTCTGATGTTCTTCATAGATTAAATTATTTCATAGATATAAATGTAGTTCATAGATCAAATTATTGCATGGATATAGATTGGATTTCACTTACTAATCTACAGATCCATAGCTCCTTTGTGTATCCTCGGGTAGAATAGTGACAATTATATGTCTCATGATTAGAGAGATCTAAGACTTTTTGCTTATACAGAGCTTTTTCAATACTTCAATAATAGGTTGGCTACTAGATCTATTATTATACAAATTTATTTTTATGTCATTTTATGTGTGTGTTTAGAATGTTCTAAATGATTTTGAATCAATGGGCCCATAAGAATAGGCAGTTGGTAGGTCTAGGATGTGATATAAATAATCTCTCTTCTCTTGATTGTCAACAAATTAGGCAGCTGTAAGTTTTTTTTATATGTGGTGGAAGGCAGGCATAAACTCTTCCCCTACCAAGTGAAACTAAGCGTCTAAACTTTCAAATACTTTAGAACATTGGGGATTTTTTAAAATAGGCTAAACTATAGTTTTGAGTGTTTTTTAACCATTTCAAACCATTTTTACAATATTAACCATAATCAATCTCATTTTCTTTCATAAACTATAGTTTTCCAAACACTAATTTTTGTTTTAGAACTAATGTGACGATTGATTCTCATTTTAAATCTTTAAATTCTAAACGCTATTTCAAAACCACCATGAAACCATATAGTTTAAAACAACCAGCTCAAATTTAAAAAGTCAACATTATGCCATTTGGAACCCGCACACTAAACAATGCTTCGTAAGTCATGTTTAAGACAACTTAAGGATTAGTAATAAAAATGGAGCTTAGAGTTTGCCCATAGTGTGATTATGCTGCAAAGAGAACCCCTTTTCGTATAGCAAAATAAGGAGTCATGTGTGCTAATTCTAAGCAGTAGGTTTGCAATACTTCTAGTGCTACTATACCAGTATTCTCATGTTCTTCCAAATATTGTTGTAGCTTGTAAAGGCACTATAATGAAAAGCAATTCTTGCTGGGTGTTTGAAAGCATTGGTTTAAACCAATTAGTTTAAAATATTTTAGTATACAAGAGTTTTATAATGCACTTTATTTTCGTTATATACTGACAATTTAAGTTGTGTTTGTATCAACCCGATTCATGTATCAAGTTCGAGTCAATTCATATGTCACTCGTTTAGTGAAAAGACTACTCAACTGTCGCAACTAATATTAACAATATATGTTGAGGTGACCTCGATGCCACCGTTGGAGAGCCAATCTTCTAGTAGTCGGCCCAACAACTCAGCAAAGATACAGGGAGCTAATGACAGACCCCAATAACGCTAAATCTCATATCCGGGGTGCTCTTTAGGGCCCTCTCGGGCCGCAGCACACTAGGCTACCTCCTTGGACCCACTACCAGCTTGGGTCAAATTGCCATCATGCTAAAGCATCTTGCCTCATTTTATTATTGCTCAATAAATGGCATATAACTCACCACAGGATGGGAGATAATCTATTGATGAAGGTACGTGACACTTGTCGCTGGCAATTTGAGAGCCCATGATGCAACACTTAGGTTGTGGGCAAAACCCACTTAACACCTAGTCCAAGTAGTGGCCTATAAATAGGACACATTAATTACATAGGAAGAGGTTGCTTCCCAACAAATCAGTTCCAGTTCCTGACCTTTGCTGAACAAACCCTGCCTTGAGCATTGGAGAGCCTTTGTCTTGTTTACTGACCATCTTATGCCTCCGAGGCACCCCTCCTCTTGTTGTAGGTCGATCAAATCAGGCAAAGGCGAACAACGAGGAGTAGAGCACCGTGTGCCGCCGCACGTGGTGTTGGTTCGATGCCAAAACATGGTAAGCATCAATATTTTGGCATTAGAGGAAGGGCCACCTGCACCTTTCAATTAAAACACCAAGCACAGCCATTCCAACCCCAGCAAGCCAAGGGGCCGCCCACGAGCTACGACGTCCTAATTCAACGGCCAAAGGAGTTTGGCGTGAGCCAAGCTGACACAAGACTCGGTCGTACAAGACCCAATCTAGAAACTTACCAACGTTGTCTAGATACTCACACAATAGCTTACACAGTAGGCATAACATCAGGCTGTACCGGCCTCCTTCCCCTAGCCCTAGCAGACCAGGCTAGAGGTCGAGCAGGACGAGAGATCGGCCCCATCGATGAGCAAGACGAGAGATTGGCCCCATCGATGAAGCAGACTCCGGACACACCTGAAACTCCATGCATGGTATCTCAGCGAACAATAGACTTGTTTAGGAGGACCAGGTCGGCCCGTAGATGGCGCAGGCACCATCGCCCCAAGGTTATCGAGCCTCTGTTTTTTATAGGCTCGGGCGCAAAGGGATACAACGAGGTCGGGAACCCAAGGCTAGCGATCGAGCCAAGGGCAAGGCACCCTATAAGGGTCAAACTGCTTGAGGATTCAAACAGTCATCAACTTTGGGACCTACAATGGCAAATCGACAAAATTTGCAATAACCGGTTTGGCTTGGAGGATGTGGGAACCTTAGATCCCCTATTCCCGGATATGATAATGCAGGCCCCTATGTCACCCAAGTTCAAGGTCCCACAAATCAAGCTTATGATGAAACCACAGATGCCGACGAGCATATCGAGCTTTTCCGAGGACATATGCTTCTCTAGAACACCAGCAATGTGGCTATATGTAAAGCTTTTTCACTGACCCTCACTGGCCCAACTCAGCAATGGTTCAAACGGCTTATGCCGGCAATCCATCACTTCTTTCTAGTAGCTCATCGATGCCTTCTCAGCGGCATTCTCAACCACAAAGACTAGGAGAAAAGAAATTATATACTTGTATGCTATCAAGCAAGGGGACGACAACATCTGAAACTACACAAACAGGTTTACTCAAGCAGCACTCAAGGTCAAGCTCGTCGAAGATGAGACCCGCAAACACATTTTCATAGGGGGTCTCTGAGACGAGAAGCTTACCTAGTCCTTGGCATTCAAACAGCAAGCACCTTTTCACAAATGCTTGGCTATGCCTAAAGGTACACCGACGTAGCAGAATACATGAAAAGCTGCAAAGAAGAGCCTGGCTCGAGCGGCATAAAGAAGAACAATAAGCAAAGGCTCCTGAGCAAATGGGCACCGAGTAAAATAAGAAGCCGAGATAACAAATTCTTTACCGATGAATACGTCCGAGTAGTTAGGAAGGTTGCATTATCAATAACCTCCAGGGAGGGTGTTGCTCCGGTTACTCAGGTCGTCGACTTCCTTATCGTCGATAAGCCCTCCCAATATAATGTTATCATTGGCCGTCCAACCTTCAATGTGTTGAAGGCCATTGTCTCCACATACCACCTGGCGATGAAATTCCCCACAAAGAATAGGGTTGGAGTCATCTGGTCATCCTAGAAAGATTCTTAAGCTTGTTATGAGAATGCCATCCATACAGCAAGCGTGCAACTGAACGTCGCTACTATCTGCATCATCAATGAAGTAGAGCTTTTGATGGATTCGCAGTCTCGAATACTGGCCGACCTCGACCCTTGACTTCCAGAGGAAGAGGTAAGAGCGACTCCTGTCGAGAACGTCCCAAGCGCACAATCCAACTCAGATCATAGCTGTCAGCTGAGGTCTGGGCCGACCTAGAGGAATAACTTATGAAATACCAAGACGTATTCACGTAGTCACATGAGGACATGCCTGGCATAAACCCGAGCGTAAGCTGTCATCGCCTCAATGTACAGCCTAGCCACAAACCGATAATACGGAAGATAAGAGCCTTTAACCCAGAGAGATACACGACGATAAATGAGAAAGTTCAGAAACTCCTTAAGGCCGAGTTTATCTAAGAAGTTAAGTACCCGAAGTGGTTAGCTAATGTTGTGCTTGTCAAGAAGGCCAATGGGAAGTGACAAGTCTACATAGATTATAACGACCTGAACAAGGCATGCCCAAAAGATTGCTTATACTATCTCGGATAGATCAGCTTGTATACACGACAACCGAGCATGAGCTGCTGAGTTTTATGGATGCCTACTCCAAGTATAATCAAATCAAGATGGCTGAGGAAGACCAGATAAAAACAGCTTTTGTCACCGACCAAGGGCTCTACTACTACGTGGTAACGCCCTTCGGACTAAAAAACGCTGGGGTAGGGCGACCTACCAGTAGCTAGTCAACAAGATGTTTGCCAAGCTGATAGGCAAAACAATAGAGGTCTATGTGAACGATATGCTGGTCAAGTCTGTCTGAGCAGGGGATCACATGGGGAACCTCCGAGCAAGCTTTGATATACTCCGGGAGTATGGGATGAAACTTAACCCGGCAAAGTGTGCGTTTGGAGTAAGCTTGGGCAAATTCCTCAAATTCTTGGTTAACCGACGAAGTATTGAAGTTAACCTACAAAGTCCCAGGTAGTTATTGACATGCACTCACCTTAGACCGTGAAGGAAGTGCAAAAACTAACAGGCATGATGGTGTCGGCTCTGTCTAGATTCATCTCCCAAGCTACCGACAAGTGCTATCCTTTTTTCAAGGCACTTAAGGGAAGGTTTGAATGGAGTAGAGAATGTAAGGAAGCATTCCAAAACCTTAAAAAGTACCTGGCCATACCCCCACTCCTATCCAAACCTCTACCAAGGGAAACATTAACCACCTATCTAGCCGTTTCTAAGAAAGCCATAAGCTCGGTACTAGTCCAAGAAGAAGAGGGAGCTCAATTGCTGATCTATAACAGTAGCCATGCATTCCAAGGTGTCGAGAATAGGTACCCACCACTCAAGAAGTTAGCCTCTACCTTGGTCACCTCTACTTAGAAGTTGCAACCTTATTACGAGGGCCACATGATAAAAGTACCAACCAAGTTCCCGCTCCGGTAAGTTCTGTAGAGCCTGAAGATATCAAGACGGATGGCTACATAGTCGGTGGAACTCAGCCAATACTACGTTCATTTTGTATCGAGAATGGCAATCAAGGCTCAAGCCCTGGCTGATTTTATTGCCAAATTTACGGATGTCAAGCAAGGCACACCTCTGGCCAAAAAAGCATTCGTAGTTGAGAATGATGTTCCTAGCTGCAGCGATCCCCGGCCCGCGCCAAAGCAAGAATGGAGACTCTTAGTGACGGATCATCTTACGTGGACAAATCTGGAGCCAGAGTACTTTTGATAAGCCCAGACGAACACAAGATATCATACGCACTTAGGTTCGACTTCAAAGGTTTGGATAACGAAGCGGAGTACGAAGCGCTCTTGGTCGGACTTCAGATCGCGAGAGAACTTGGTGTCAATCGCATTGTTGTCTATAGTGACTTGATGTTGGTCGTCCAGCAACTTGCCGGAGTTTTCCAAGCTCAGATAGATTCAATGGCCTCTTATTTAAAAGAAGTTAAGCTGCTGCTCGGACAATTCAGGTCCTACAAATTCAAGCAAATTCTCAGGTTTGAGAACTCCAAAGCCGACGCCCTTGCTCGGCTAGCGTCAGGGCTAGGTGGTGATGACTTGACTTCGATCCCCATTGAAAGGCTACCCGAGTCGAGTATAGCTAGAGAGGGGTCAAGTATAGCCAAACAGAGTGGAGTTGCATGGATAAAACCGATCATTTGATATCTGACCATAGCTGAATTGCCCAACGATAAAGAAGAAGCACGTTAGATCTGCAACAGCTCGGCCTGGTATTCGATGATCGGTGAAAAATTATACCAACATGGCTATACTACCCCATGCCTCAAATGCGTAGGCCCGGACGAGGCTCAATACTTGATGAAGAAGATCTACAAATGCATCTGCGAAAACTATTCTGGAGGGCGATCTCTTGCCCAAAAATGCCTCTAATAAGGCTACTATTAACCGACCATAGAGCAAGATTACAAGGAATACATACAAAAATGAGTCAAGTGCTAATAGTTTGCAAGGTTGCCTGTGCACCACGCCAAGCCCCTCACCTCGGTAACTTCATCATGGCCTTTTGCGAAGT
The DNA here is from genome assembly GCA_002024485.1 of Artocarpus camansi. Lineage (NCBI taxonomy): Eukaryota > Viridiplantae > Streptophyta > Magnoliopsida > Rosales > Moraceae > Artocarpus > Artocarpus camansi. Next base: position 7,161 of record LNSY01386230.1, read on the forward strand.
AGGCCATTGACTTGATCGGACCCCTTCCTCCGACCCAGTCTTAATTCAGATATTGCATCGTAGCCATAGATTATGTGACCAAGTGGGTTGAGGTGGAGCTGTGCACTAACATGACCAAGGCGAAATGTACCACCTTTGTGTGGAAGAACATTATCTTCTAGTTCGGGATTCCGTACACTATCGTAACCAACAACGCCAAACAATTCAAAGCGGTAAGTCTTCTCCGACTCTACGAGCATCTCGGTATCAAGAAGGTTTTTTCTTCTCTGAGCTATGCCCAAAGCAACGGATAGGTTGAAGTGGTGAATAAGACAATCAAGGACAACTTAAAGAAGAAGTTCAAAGGTCTTAAGGGAGCATGGATTGACAAGCTCAAAAAAAACTCTAGGCCTATCGAACAATTGCCCGAACCGCTAATTGAGAAACATCGTTCTCACTCGTGTATGTAGCAGAAGCTGTTATTTCTACCAAAGTCAAGCTCCCGAGCTATAGAATCGAGCTGTTCAAAGAAACCCAAAACATCGAGGCCATGATGTCCGAGCTTGACTTGCTCGAGGAGAGAGGAAACCAGGCTGTCATTCGCAATGCAGCCCAGAACCAAGTTGTTGCTTAGTGTTATAACAGACGAGTCCAACCGAGGAGTTTTAAAGTTGGAGACTTGGTGCTGAAGAAGTTCACGGTTCCCTAACCCGAGGCGGGAGCATTCAGATCAAAATGGGATGGACCTTATAGGATCGTAGGCATTATACGGCTAGGGACATATAGACTATCTGACATTGACGGCAATTTGCTCAGTTACCCTTGGAATGCCAAGCTACTGAAAAGATTCTTTTGTTAAACCTAGCCAAAAATGTTTTTTGACCTCTAGCTATATTCTTTTGTATCTAGACCTATTGAATAGGACTAGAATGTAAATATGAAACATCAATGAAATGTAAATTTCTACACGGTTCCATTGAGCAAAATGTGTTTAAGGAATAACAAACCCTGAACAAGGTTACTTCAACTCCAGCTCGGGGGACTGGCCACAATTCCCGAAGACGGAGAACTGTTGTCCACCAATTACGCTGGGGGCTGATTTGAAGTCAGCTGATCTCGTCTGCCACCGTGCAGGCTACTCGTAAAAAGTTGTCCTAGCAGGATAATGTCTCAACCACCATTAGACTTATACAAATTTTCAACAACTGAAACAAGTCTAAGGGGGCGACAGGGTAAGGGGATCACATGCCGTTGTGCTCTGCCCAACCAAGAAATAGGTTATTTAATTGGATCACCACAATGTGCTCGGATTAACTTGAGTGATCGTCAAGATCACAAGTCGACAAAAATAGGGTGGGTTGAAAAAGAATTTCGAAGAACAAGTACTGGAAAACTCTTCCGATAAGCACCGAACTTGATCCAAATTTGCCAATCAACCCTAAGCCGAAGTACCTACACTCCCAAGGAACTCCCCACCTAATGAATACACATTTTACTTATCCGAGAACAAGTGCACTTGAAAGAAAAAATTTTAAAATCCGAGGGGCAACATCTTGAAAAAGAAAATTTTATTAATTCATAAAGTCGTGGGGAAGTACAACTAACTAGGCACCTCCCAAGCCCAGATACAAAACAACACAACCGAAAACAAAGAACAAGACAATTAAGCCTAGGCCTCGTCCCTGGCATTGTCCTCGTCACCGCCGTCGCCCTGCCCTTCTCTAGCCTAGTCCTCGTAGCCATCGATGCCCTATTTGTCCTCATCATTGTCGCCGTCCACTTCGATGACCTCCTTGGATGCTTGTTGGGTTGCACCTTGCCCGGGCTCGAATATTAATGCTGACTAGTCAAAGCCTACTGCCTTAGGATGCTGCCTGATTAGGTGCTCCTTTAGGTCTGTCATGCCAAAGTAGTAGAGGTCGGTGTACTCTACGGACTCTTTGAACTCCTCCACGACTTACGCGAGCCAACCAAATAGCTCCTCTAGAAATTGGCGATTCTCCGCCTGAGAAGCTCCAAGCTAACTCTTGACCAGCTCTCCGGACCTCTTCGCCTCCTCGCCTTCCTCGCCTCCTCTTCACCTCAAGAGAGTGAAGCCTTGATCTGATCTAGCTTGACATTCTTATCATCCAACTCCTTCTCGACCTCCTGAACCTTAAGGAAGGTCCTCTTGTGCCTCTCCTTCTCAAGGTGGGCTTCCTTTATCCCTGTGGCGTAGGCCATGTGGGCATAAACACTTGCCTAGCAAAATGGAATCATTTAGCGAGCAATAAAAGGCGACGGGAAGAGATTATAAGATGAGACGGTTACCAAGGTGATTAATCGAAAGGCCGCCTCAGACAGCGCTTGGAAATCCTATCCCCAAAGGTTCAATAGGAAGTCCTCCTGAGGGATAGCATCCCCAAGGTACTCGAGGATGTGCTTCCGGTAGTTAACGTGCCTTCTTGTGGCAGGTGGCTCGATCGTGTTGGCCTCAAGGGTGGCACTCAATGAGGCCCTAGTCCTCGTCGGGTGAGGCGGTTGTTCTTAGACTACTGTGGGTTGCTGCTCAGGACGCAGTGGGCGCTCTGGTCAAAGAGTCCATTTACGTTTCTTCTTGACCACCACGGCCTTGCAATTCTTTGCGCGGAGGCACTCCATCAAGGCACGCCTTTCATCCGAGGTGTTGGTCACAGGCCTGGAAGACATCTCTGCAACAATAAAATGACAAGTCAAAACTAGGTCGGCAAGTGCCAAAAGTAAGACAATAAAACTCAGGACCAACCTTTGATCCGGAGTGGTCGTGATGGATAAAAGAGCCTGATCATGTCCTCAAGGTCCTCATCTACAACCGGTAGCCTCGTAGCAAATGAGCCACCTGAGGAGCCTCGCTAACCACTCGGATCGAAAAGTGCTTGGCCCTAGGATGTCGACGGTGCCTAGTCTTGCGATAATGACCTACTTGATGGCTCGAGCAGGCTAAAGGTTACATAGGGGATTTGTTCCATTGGTTCCCCCAAACCAACCATAGAAGGAGAGGACATCCTTGTTGAGTAGAAAGGTCTGCTGTCTCTGTGCCTCCGGTTTCTCGAACAGGTCCTCGATCGCCCTGATGACATCGCGTGGGGCCCATGGCTGTTTGTTCCAGACGTGCCCCTACTTAAAAGTCCTTGGGACACGCTGATCCTAAAGGATGGCCTCATAGGCCCAGGCTAAATAATTGCCCCCGACGTAGAACTACTTATATTTCCAGAGCTTATCTGAGTCGGGGTTATCCAGAATAAAGTCCTTCCTAAAGCCGGTGAAATAATACCAACCGAACTGCTGAGGAAGCTTCTTCATTTTGTACACTTGTTTAAATGCCTCCCATGGCATCTCAGTAGGCCAGTAGTACCTCCACAGAATGTACATCATGACGAACAACTTATAGCTGTTCGGGTTGTATTGAGCCAAGCACACGTTAAGGTCGTTGAGTGCTCGGTAAAGAAAGGGGTGGAATGGCAAGCATAGCCCGGTGCTAAAGAACTCTACGTACAGCATAATAAACCCCTCCGACGGAGCCAAAGGGGAGTTAATTTCCTTAAGCGCGACGAGGATGACGTCGTCGAGGATGTCAAACTAGGCATGGAGGTCCTCTAGCCGAGATTCTGCCATGGCCGGCTGATCCTATAAGCTGTCGCCCCACGAACACGAGTGACTTTGACTATATCGCCCTTTGGGGGGCTCTTGACTAGTCCTACCTCCTCGACCCGCTGCTCCTCGTTGGAGATCTCGACAGTAACTCTGCCCACAACTAGGGTAGGGGCATCAGAATGCCTACCAAATATGCTCAGAAGGTCGGATGCACCGCCTAGTTCGGCCCTCTCCTAAGTAGTAACTCGAGAGGAGCCAGCAGTTGCTACTCCAATGTATGGGTCCTCACCCCTGCACGGTCTCACCAAGCGTTTCCCGTCCAACAAGTTGAGGAACTCCTACTCGAGGACAGTCTGGAAGTCGAGCTGTAATATTTGGGCGACTCAGCCAACACCATCGCGCCTACGTGACACACGAGCCTCCGTGTCAATTTTCCCAAATGGCGATTCGGTCTCGAAATTGCTTTTCAACCAAGAAATATTAACGTTGAAAGAATCTGACAAATCACTCATTTCTTTAACTCCTTAGGAATTACCTGTTCAGCTAAAGAATGCTCAAGAACAAAAAGTTCTCAAGTTACAAAGAATAGTTCAGCAGTTGGAATTCGGAAGCAAAGTATTGCCTTAATTGCTTGTGCAAATGATGGAAAGGGGAGGCCTATTTATAGCCATGTCAGGTGAAAAATCAGGGCGCAAAAGACGAAGAAGCTCGATCATTATGCTTGACAAGCAGCACGGTCGATTGTAGAGCGATAGTGTCCCTAACGATCACTGCGTCCCTTCGTCTCCCACCATCTTGGGATGCCCCTTGGTGTCCCTTCCTGAGCCGACCTCACCCACTTGGCATAGTCCACCCAGCTGGACACTGACTAAGTGAACTAGGGCGCTACTGTTGCTGTTGAAGGTGAACTCGGCGCCACCATTAGAGAGCCAATCTCCTATTGGTCGGCCCAATAGCTCGGCAAAGATACAGGGAGTCGGTGACTGACCCTGATAAAGTTGAATCTCATACTCGAGGTACTCCTCAAGGCCCCCTCAAATTTAAAACGACCAGCTTAAATTTAAAAAAGTCAACATTATGCCATTTGGAACCCACACACTAAACAAAGCTTTGTAAGTCATGTTTAAGACAACTTAAGAATTAGTACCAAAAGTGGACTTAGAGTTTGCCCATAGCATGATTATATTGTAAAGAAAACCCCATTTCGTATAGCAAAATAGGGAGTCATATGTACTAATTCTAAGCAGTAGGTTTGCAATACTTCTAGTGCTACTATACTAGTATTCTCATGTTCTTCCAAATATTGTTGTAGCTTGTAAAGGCACTACAACGAAAACTAATTCTTGCTGGATGTTTGAAAGTATTGGTTTGAACCAATTGGCTTAAAATTTATTAGTATACGAGAGTTTTATAATGTATTTTATTTTTGTTATATACTGACAATTTGAGTTGTGTTTGTATCAACCCAATTCATGTGTCAAGTTCGAGTCAATTCATGTGTCACTCGTTTAGTGAAAAGACTACTCAATTGTCGTAACTAATATTAACAATATATGTTAAGGATGAGCTCAATGCCACTACTAGAGAGCCAATCTCCTGGTGGTCGGCCCAACAGCTCGGTAAAGATATAGGGAACCGATGACCGACCTTGATAATGCAAAATCTCATGTCCGAGATGCTCCTTAGGGCCCCCTCGGGCCGCAGCACACCAAGCTGCCTCCTCGGACCCGCTACCAGTTCGGGTCAGATTGTTGTCATGCTAAAGCAGCCTGCCTCATATTATCATTGCTGAATAAATGGCACACAACCAACCGCAGGATGGGAGATGATCCATCGATGGACGGACATGACACTAGTCATTGGCAATCTGACAGGCCATGATGTGACATTCAAGTTGCGGGCAAAACCCACCTAACACCTGGTCCAAGTGGTAGCCTATAAATAGGACGCATTAATTGCGTAGGAGGAGGCTGCTTCCCACCTAATTAGTTCCAGTTCCTAACTTCTACCGAGCAAACCCTATCTTGAGCATTGGAGAGCCCTTGTCTTGTTTACTACTATCGTACGCCTCCAAGGCACCCCTCCTCTTGTTGCAAGTCGATTAGATCAGGCAAAGGCGAACAGCCGGAAGCAAAGCACCGTGCACCACCGCACGTGATATTGGTTCAACGTCGGAACACGGTAAGTATCAACAATATATGTGTTACTTTTCTTACTTAATCTACTTATATGCATTTTATTTTGTGAAATTGGACCATATATAATATATTATTTTCATTTGAAGCAAGTTTATTAAATTTATTTTAAAAATTACTTGTCTATATTTTTCTATACTTTTTTAATAAAAATTTAAAAAATCGAGTTAATTTAAGTCAATTTTGTGTCAATTGTGTCATTGAGTTATTGATTTCAAGTTGTGTTCTCATGTTGAATCCAAATTATCACCTTTGACTGTTAGAGTTCAAACCAATGCTCCAAACATCTTATTTATAGGCACATCCAAAGGATACTTTTAGGACTAAGACCCAATGAAGGATAAAACAATATAATGGAAAATTTAAGTGGTTGCAAGCATAATATTACAAGAGTGTTTGGCAAAATTAGTTCTTATTAGAACTTTTGATTGCTATAGTGTAAATCTCTCACATGCTACGGTGATCAGGAAAAGTAAGCTGTAGTATAAAGCTTTCACATGTATAGTTTTCAGTTCAAAAGTTTCAGTTTTAATCACACTTTTCAAACACCTATACGTTAATTTTACATACAACTTAGTTAAGATGTATAAAGTTCAAGTTCTCCTATATAAGTGAAAAAAAAAAAGAAAAAAATTGAGCTATATCCTTTCTTGAATAAACATAACAACTTATTCAGTGCTCTTGAATATTATAAGATTTTCGTCCTTAATTTTTTCCTTCATAATTCATTTAACAGAAACATTCATGATAACTGAATTTATAAACTAGAAGGTGAATTAAGGGGCACAATCATTAGTTTTCTATAATACAACTATGGACTTGAATTCAAGTATGATGAAAGAGGGCTATGATTTTGGTCCTTTTCGACCTCCTAATTAATTGGAAGTTCAGATCATTCACTCTATGTGAATCATTGGGCTCAAGAAGTACTTAAAATAGGACGGATTTCCAATATGTGAAGTTGTTATTAGGTCCCATATTCTCTCTAAGAAGAATTGATTCATATTCCAATAGGAAGCCCATTAATAGTGGGCTACAAAGACAATTTCAAGAATATGTAGCACTTTTGTCTAAAGTTGTATAATGCACCTATGGATCCACCAAATTGTAGTAAAGAAAATTCAAGAGGAATGTCCCTTTGCCACAAAGATTCATACTCTTATCAACACTTTAAGATTGTTTCTTCACTTTCTC
>LNSY01386247.1:0-10211 GCA_002024485.1 Artocarpus camansi
CAAAGGATTTTGCATATGATACTTTGAGCAAAAATATTCCTCATGAAAAATGGGGACTAATAGTTCAAAAAGATTATTTTTGGTTCCAAGGGCATAAATGTAAATATTTTTGTATTTTGGGTCAAAACCGTAAATTATGTGAAAATTAGGTTTTTACTAGAAAACATTGGTTTTCTATACTGTTGTAGGTAGTAAGTAATGTAGATGCTAAGTTTTAAGGATTTAAAGTTAGGCAAGGAATGAATGAAAGAAAATGAGATTAAGGGCAAAATAGTCATTTTATGAAAAAAGCCCAAAACGGACTCAAAATGCCTGATGTTAGGAAACGCTCTTTCACGGGAATTTTTCGTAACATATAAGAAATGAAACGTTAAAGTTAAGTAATGGGTTTTTTAGTTTTACAAAATGGAAGAAAAGCTCGCCAAGGGTAAAATCGTCATTTTTACGAAAACAGCTAGAAAAGAGTTGAACACTTTAATTTAACATAACGTTCTTAGGCAAAATGTTTTGTAATACGTTAAGTAATGATACCGTCACATGAGACATGAAAGTTAATAAGGGATGTTTAAGTAAAAGAAAAGTAACCCCGGTGGGTTATAAGACTAAGTGAAGGAAAGGTAAACTGATGGTTTATAAGGTTAAGTAAAGAAAAGGATAAACCAATAGGGTACCGAGTTAAGTTAGGAGAAAATGAATGTTTAATGTTTACGTTTTATTATTAATTGAGTAGATTGATAAAAAAAAAGTTAATTAATAAGTCTATTGTCATTTGATCAGGACACAGAAGCTGATAAATGGAAGAAAAAGGAATGAGATAGGAACAGAATAGGAAACGTTAGAGTTAAGTTTAGGTAAATTTCAAACTTCACCTACAGCATGAAGTAAATGATCCTTAATTATCTATGTATACGTTTATAAATAAATTTGCAATTATTATGCAAGTTTCTTTTAAAGTATGTTTGCATTTATTATGCAAAAAGTTTTAAAGTTCAAAAGAAGATTTGTAATGAATTTACAACTATTATGTTTAAAGTCTATTCGCATTTTGATATGCAAATGTTTTTAAAAGTTCAAGTTATGATTTTTAAAGTATTTAAAGTATGTTTTGCATTTTAACAATGCATAATGTTTTATAGATTAAGTTATAAGTTTTACAATGTATTTGTTATGCAATAAGTTACAAAATAAAAGTTATGATTTGTAAAATGTGATTGCGTTGTATGTTGTAATTGTTATGAAATAAGTTGCATTTGTTATACACCAAGTTTCAGATTAAAAGTTATGATTTGTAAAATGTGTTTGCGTTTTATGTTGCATTTGTTGTGCAATAAGTTGCATTTGTTATACAATAGATTTTATAGTACAAGAAATGATTTGCAAAAGTGTTTGCATATGATGTGTTAGTATTTGTTATGTTCATTAACGTTAAAAAGAAGGTAACGTAAAAACGATAAAAGAAAGTGTCATACCAATCTCTTGTTGTGAGGTAACAAAAGTAAAGATTTGACCTCTTAGATGTGAGGTACATGGCATCGATGTTCAATGGTTTCAGTCTTCCATAAGGGAAGCATCATGTTTATAATCTCATGATTGATGATGTTGGTATGTTCGCTAAAGTAAGATAAAAAAAATTATGGAACAAATGATGGAAAGTTAAAGTAAGATTAGGATAGTTAAGGAACAAAGGTAGAAGGTTAAAGTAAGAAAAGAATATTCATAAGACATTCATAATCGAAAGTTCATAATTGAGCATAGATGGGAACATGCATTTTGATTTTTTTTGTTTTCCTTGTTATGAAACATTTATATGCTATGAAAAACATTTTGAGGAATGTTTTATATTAAGTGTTTATGAAAACATAAATGATGTTTATGAAGAGCAATCTGAGGATTGTTTAATGTTAAATATTTTATGAAAAGCGTATATGAAAAACGTTACAGATATGCTTTATAAAAATGTTTATGAGAAACATTTTAAAAATGTTTTATGAAAAATGTCTATCAAGAATGATTCAAGAGAAAGGCTTTTATGAGAAAAGTTTTTTAAGTATGCTTCAATGATTTGTGAGATTACGTTTAAGCTTACTGAGCGTAAGCTTATAAAAAATTTCTTCATACTATAGGTAATGTTATGGATGACTAGTAGGACTAGTTAGAATAGCTAGGTGCTGTGGAGGATAGATGCAACGATTTGGGTATGGATACTACCATGGTTTGCTTCTGCTACTCAAAGAAAATGTTTTCCATTATTTGATGTAATGTTTTCAAAAGTTTTAAGATACATTATACTAAATGTGTTATAAAATTATAAAGTGAAGTTCTAAGCTATGATTTAATAAATGTTCTTTGTTAAGTTTTAAGGAACGATTTGAACTGATTTTAAAGACAAAAGTTGAGCAATGTCTCAACTTAAATGGCGACAGAGGTCGCGACAGTTTTTAAGTACGTTTTGAAAAAAAATTTAATTCAGTATTTTTCTTACCAAATAAGTAAGATTGCTGTTTAAGAACGATGTTTATGAAAGTAAAATGACTGTTCAAAGAGACAGGTCGTCATATTTATATCCAAATTTAACATGTGGACATATTACCATAGATCGGACATTGAAAGAAAGAATTTGTAGATTTTATTTGAAAAATTATTTTGTCCTTCAAAAGAACCCATTTTCATGAACCTTATTAAATTTGCCATTAGCCCTTATTTTAGGCTGCGACACATAATTTATTACGTCATGAGTTAAGAAAAGTCCAAATTTTGGGCGCAACGTATAAACGCCAATATAATTAATTGTGACTACTCCAAAATGCAAGGACACATCACAGATCTCATAATATTTGCACTGGCCAGCCCGTTAAAATTTTCCTCTCTACAGTAAAACTCAAAAAAATACTCAACTATTAATGTCCACTAAATTAGTGGACATTGTTTATGAATAGTTATTAACAATATCTTCAAGGAGTCCCCTTCATTTCACAAGTCTTGACTTTAATTAACCCCTATGTTTTGTTTTAAACTTTTGAATCTCTTATCTTTGGGTGTTCTACAAATGTGGTTGGAAATCGTTAATGGTTAAGCTCAATCTTTGATGTGACGAATGACGTAAACAAATTGGTGATCGTGTGCATATACGCACGATCAGATATATATAAGTTGAAAATTAAAAGAGATTTTAGTTTTGTCTTTTACTCATGACTAATAGGGATCAAGATTTTCATGGGGTAGGTTTTTTTTTTTTTACAGAGAAGATATGGTAGGAGTTAAATCGTTTGTTTAATTTTTAGCGTCTTAAATAGTATCTAATCAATTATATTATAACACGTTTAATGAAAACATGTAAAAGTCAAATAAATATTATTTCAATGACGTATCATAATATAATTGTTTAAACTTTATTTAGGACACTGATATTAAACAAAGGTTTAATATCCGACTTGATGGTTACGACAAGTACAAGCCGACTGATATCGGTAGGAACCTAACATTAATCTTTGCTGTACCTTCTCTCTCGTTACAACAGATAATTTCCAGATCTAATCCGCAACAAAGTTTGTTTTCCAAATTAGTACTCTTTTGTACCCTCTCAAATTGCAATACAAACTCAACCTTTGTTCATATATTTATATCATTCTTTTCTTCCATTACATGAAGTAAGCTTGTAATAGAGTTTAATTCCTAATTTTATATTAAATTGAGAGTTTAAAGTGCACATTTATATGATTGTATAATTGATTTTTCGTTTGGCATTTGTGGTTTTAACACTAAAATATTAATATAATTAGGGTGAAGGAGAGAAATAGACCAAACTAAATGTTGAATAAAAATTTAAATTGTGAACATGCGCAATATTGATGTTTGGTTTTGTTTTTGAGATGTTTTCTTACGTTTTCAAAAACAAAAAAAAAATGATAATTGTTTTTAAAACATTGGTTAAAATTTGTTTAATGACTATCTTTCAATAACTAATATAATAACCATGTTTTCGAAAAAAAAAAAGCATATTTTTTAACTAATTAATAACAGAAAAGTAAGATGTAGTACAATAGATGACGCAATTTCCACTAGAACCCTACATCAAAATGACAATTTGACTAGTACTTTATATAAATTACACTGCAAATATCTGCAATGTTTAACAAGCTAGAACAATAAACTCATGATCGACATTTTTTATATGTTACAATATTACAAGTTACATGAAGAAGAACTCTACCTTATTATACGTCGTGACCAAATAATATTGACCAGCTGAGAGTAATTAATACGACATTTTCAGCTCCGCATTAGTCTAACAATGGCAATTCTCATGGCCTCTTCACTTGAAAACCTATCAGGAACTCTCATCACAACATCTTGAAGCACCAACTCCTTAACGCTTGATATGCTCACCTGAATAATCTGACACTCAAGATCTCTCAAAGCGTTCATCAGCCGAGCAGAAGGGTAATTCACATCCGGGCATTGAACTCTAATCGTGGCCTCCGTCCCCTCAATCTTCACATCCACTTCCATTGTCCCGACGGATCCGTTGCTCGAATACTGGCTGGTCTTCTGTTCTGAAATCGCCATTTCGCTCTCTAATTTGGAAGTGGTGTTAGTAGTACTCATAGTGCGCCGCATTTTCAGTGGTCGGTTTGATGGAGACAACTGGAGTTTGGCCTCCAATTCTTCAACGTATTGCTTGAGCTTGATGATATACATGACGGCGTCGGCGAGTAGCGAGGCCTCTCCGCTACTCCGTTACATGACACGTTGGGGACGACGGGGCAGAGGGCGTAGAACCAGGAGTTGAGCTTTTCCCTTCGTTGCCTTCTCCGCTTCAACGTGATTTACCGGCAAAGTATTGCCAATGGCTGGCTTTCTCCCTCTTTTTTTGAACCGGCCACCTCCGTTTATTGCCGAGGCTAAGTGTGCGTCGGAGTCCGAAGAAGATTTACCTGCTTTACCATGATATAGATAAAAATCGGATTAAGTATATGGTATAGGTACATATAGGTTCTTCAAGTTATTAGTTAAAAGAACAAGCCATATTTGCTATACTAAGTCTTTTTATTCAGTTCGCATTTCTCCATTTATTTATCAAAAAAAAAAAATACAACATATTTCCCTTCTATGATCACACTAAAACACAACCCCCTGATACAAACTACTTAAAACATCTTAATTAGATTAGCACCGACTAATACTCAGCGTTTTCCTATATTAAATAAAATTTAGAGTGCAAGAACAAGTTGTAAATTGATATCTCTAAATAAGGGGAAATATATAAGAACACACATAGATATATATATAGGCACATAATTGGTTACATGAAATATGTGTGTGTGTATATAAATATATATATATATGTGTGTATGTGCGTGTGTGTGTATATATATAATTACCTGTTACAACTTCTTTCTTGGCAGTGTAAGTTTGTGGTAGCTTAGTTTGATTTTCTAAAGTGGATTCGTTTCTAGCTGATATTGTTAATCTCTTGACTACTAGTATTGGTAATATTCTGCTTCTGAATATTCGGATTAATACTTGAAAGAACACTAGGATTACCAAGAACCGATTTGGTCCTCTTTGATCAAATCCGAAGATCCCAATTCAATAACTCCATCAGGCGATGAAATGCTAACAAAGGTCTGAATCCAATGCATGCGAGCCTCTTTCACTCTCTCACACTCGTAGTACTGAAGCTCCTCGCTCCCGGTCAGCCAAACGTAGGCGTCGGAGCAAAACAACCACCCGATGGGCCCCCTCTCCGACATGAAAGTCCTGGCCACTGATAACATGTAGAACCACTCGATGTTGGTGACCACATAGCCGTTGCCGCTGCAGGCGTCGACATACATCTCCTGATTAGTAGCACCGTCGTCAGTTTCGAATAGGGCCTGCATATTGTCGATGGCCCTGCTCGTTGCCGCGCTCGGCTTAATATTCTTTTTCTCCAAATCTGACCCAGAGACCGTCTGGAAGATATCGTTTCCCTTGGAAATCGCGACGTGTTTTTTGGTGCCGCGGAAGTGCCCACCAGACCAGGACAGCAAAACGGCATCGTTGTTGCTGATGGTAGAGTCCTTGTAGGCTTACCAGAGGATGGAATGTATGTCCGAATAAATCCAATATATATGGGTTAATATATTAAATAAATATATATTAAAGACAATCAATAAAATTAGCATAATTAAAAGTGATTAATTTTAATTTTGAGTTTTTAATATATAATTAAGTAAAGACTTTTTATATGTAGAGATTAAAATATAATTACTAATATTATAATAGACTAAATTAGTAATTAAGAATAATTGTTAAGTTTAACAATTATATAAAAAGGTTATAGTCTGCAACTCAGTACGTACTTTATTTTTTAATAATCATCTATAGAAAACTTACAGAAGTAAACTTTAAAGAATGACTTATGTATCGAACTTAAAAGATCCTCAACTTACATATTCAAGAATTATAGTTTAATCAATAAATTCATATTAGTTTTTACATCTCATTAATTTTTTTGGTGATTTGACATGAATGATTTTGAGTAATGATGATTTTCATCCTAATATTTTGTTCTAACAAGTGGTATTAGAACTTTTTCATGTTAAATGATTGAGAATCAATAATTTTCTAAATGTGATTCTTACAAGAAAATTCTCATATTTAATAATCTATAGTATTTTAAAATTGTTAAATTTGAGTGCAATTATTTAGAAATTTTCGTTGATAATTCTTTAAATACAGTATTTAGTTTGTACAGGACTCTTCCGACTCAAATTCCCAGCCGACTTGTATCCAGGAGTCGCATTAAAGCTGCCAAGCCGAGCCAAGAAATCCGATCAACGCGCACCTCTTAGCGACGTGAAATCCAATGTCAGTGCGTAACTCACATTCTCAACGTGTGCGAGCCAGCCCATCAGCATCCAAGCTCTCCCGCCCACACGCAACCACACATGTTTTAGTGGACCAATGCAGGCATTTGGAATTTGGAAACCTTTCTTCCGCTTGCATTAGCCTCTAGTCAGTAGTCATTCACCCGCACCACGCCAAACACTTCCACCAGTTAGTAGTCGCCACATCCCACTTCCACTTCACATCATCTAATCCACAAGCGACATGTGGCATCGGAGTGTGGAAAATATGCTCCAGCTCTTTCTCGCTCTGGCTTTGGGTAAGTCAACTCTCCAAGATGCTAATCAGCTTTTCAAATTTCCTTCCTCGATCAAATATATTATATCTCCTGTTTGTTTGTAATTTCATTGTGCTTTCTTTTCCTTTCAATTTTCCACTTCTATTGTTTTGTTTCGTTAATTGCCTTGCACCACAGAACACTATTAATAACGTGCTAACAAGCTACCAACGACTTATAGAATCGAGTGATAAGGAGCCCATTTTTAGTAAGATATCAGGTTCAAGTTTTATGAATGAAAAAATAGGTGTTAAAGAGCATCTCTGTATGGGTCTGTCCCGGCTTGATTTCGGATTAGTCGGGGCCTAATGTGGCTCCGTATGCCGGGGGTCTTACATAAAAAAAAAAAAGATGCTAGCAAGCTTTATTTTTCATCCAAGAATTGTGAGAAAACTCATAAATACATTTTGTCTACTCTTGTTTCCTTAGTTTTTCCTCAGGTATAAGGTGAGTAAGACATTTCTTCATGAGTAACACACCACCAACGAAAGGCTGAGTAAAAGAGTGAATTTTGTTTGGTCATGTTTTTCAATTTTTTATTTTAATTCATATTGTTATTAAAGCCTATATATTCATTTTAATATTTTTTGTTTAGTGTTTGTGGTATTTGTTTTCTAAGTGACAATGATGCTATTTATCTTATTCGGCGCACTTAATCACTAGTGACATTTGGTTTGATTTATTGTTTTTGTACGAGTATCCCTTATGGCGTTATTTCTTGTAATATTGTCACTTTGGGATTATGTATAAAAATAATTGTGCCTGTGTAAACGAGAAAAGATTTAACAAGCGTTGGGAGAGCTTCTCTATATAGAAAAACAGGTTTTGAGAGCTTCCCAATATAAGTTCAACCTAGTTCGACTCCAAATTAGTCGGAGCCCAATATTGCTTTGGATACTAGGTTACATTGAAAAAAAAAGTTGCTAGCAAGCTTTATTTTTATCCAAGAATTATGAGAAAATTCATAAATACATTTTGTCTATTCTTGTTTCCTTAGCTTTTCCTTAGGTATAAGGTGAATAAGACATCTCTTCATGAGAGTAACACACCACCAACGAAAGGTTGGGTAAAAGAGTGAATTCTATTTGATCATGTTTTTCAATTATTTTTTTTAATTTTAACTCATATTGTTATTAAAGCCTATATATTTGATTCATTTAAATATTTTCTATTTAGTGTTTATGGTGTTTGTTTCCTAGGTGACAACGATGCTATTTATCTTATTCAGCGCACTTAATCACTAGTGACATGTGGCTTGATTTATTGTATTTATACGAGTATCCCTTATTGCATTATGCATTGTAATATTGTCACTTTTGGATCACGATAAAAATAATTGTGCCTGTGTAAACGAGAAAAGATTTAATTGACTTAATTACTTTTTTGCACTATAAGTGATTTTAAATCCATATTTTCTGATTACATGTTTGGGATATGAAACTTATGATTGAGTTGTAGATTGAAATATTAATTAGTGAACAACAACATATATAAATTCCTATCTCATTTTTCTTTGTTTCATTCTTGCGTTTTTATTTGTCTTATCATTGAAAAATTTATAACATTTTTTGTTTTACGCTTATATCTTCTAGCCTTTATTTCTAATAATCTTTTGAGTTTATTGTTTTATTACCTACATGTGAGATCGAAACCCTATTTGTGCTTCGACCAACCACATTATGAATACACAATTTGGGTGCTAAACAGACAACTATACCATCATATACGATCCTTACTCTTTTTTATCTTCATTTCGTAAAAATTTTATTTTCTTTTCATTTTAGTCACTGCAAGAAAAGAAACCTTTAAAGACTACATCTTTAGCAATGACAAAATTCATCGCTAAAAATCGACATATAGTGACAACATATCGTTGAAAAAGATGCCAATGAAAATATGTCATGAGGCCTACTTTTATCAACGATGGTAAGTCTAGAAGGAACACCTGGTAGTAAAACTTATATGTTGCCACCAAAAACAGACTTTTAATGATGACACTTGTCGTTGCTAAAAAGTTTGAAGGCCAAAATTTAGCTTGTCGCACTTGAAAATTTAGCAATGACAATAGTTTGGTGGAAAAGGGCCTAATTTTGTTTTTTTTAGTGATGACAGTTAAAGTTGAAATTCAATTTTGATTAAAATTAAGGAGATAAAAAGTGAACAAGCGAAAGATATTTTCAAGATGTTAATTGTTATTGCTAAAAGTTTATTTTAATTTGTTGGAACAAAACAATCTCATTGTTTTCGCTTATAACAATGACATAGTGACTTCTAGCAATGACAAGTAAACCTTATAACAGCCCAGCCTGACCTCCTTCTCCATTTCTTTGAGTTTCTCATACTTTCCACCTCTTGTCTCTCTCTACCCTTAGCCTCCACCCTTCCACGCTACTATTGCCACCAAATCTCCCTCCCACTCCCGCCTCTCAACTTGCTTTTCTCTCTCTCCTTTGCTCTCTCTCTACCCTAACTATAACGCTTCGAAATTAATTAAGTAATATTAGTGAGTAAAATAATGGATTAGCATGCCGTAATTAATATTTTAAACTTAATTTGATTATTTTGTGAAATTTTTAAATTAAAGTTGTTTTTTTATTAATTTAATGAAATTTTAATTACTTTTAATTATTTTAATTGTTATTTTAAATTTTGAAATAAAACGATTTGACAAATACTAAGTATGTCCCATTTAAAATCAATGTGCTGCTGTACACAGTTTTGTGCAGCCAATTGTTCATTCTTTCTTTATTTAAACTCACCTCTCTTTCTCTTTCACTCACTTCTCTCTCTCTATGTCTCTCGCATCTCTCTCTCCCTCTCACTCTACCTCTTCTTCTCTCTCCTTTTTCTCTCAAATTTTTGAAACAAAAATCAAGCCCAAGCTTCAGGTTAGTGGATTGAAGGCTCGGGAACACAATTTAGCAACTATAAACACAATTTAAAGCTTCAATTCAAGATAAGTTTTTAAGTTTCAAAACTTTTTCAATTTTTCAATTTCTCTTGCATTTTGAAATTTAAGCTTATTTGAACTTAGAAAACCTTT
>LNSY01386271.1:0-12940 GCA_002024485.1 Artocarpus camansi
TTTTTTTTTTTTTTTTGCTAAGAAAAGGGGAAGAGAAATATAGACATTACCTTAGTTCAAGGCTCTAAGAATCCTTCTTTCTTCTTCTTTGTTGAACTTAGTTTTGTGGTATGAAAATGGTAGAAAATATTTTAGGATTTTGGCTTGTTTTGATTTAGGCTTTGGGTTTCGTTTTGAGAGACAAAGAGGGAGCAAAAAATTGCCTTTTCTTTTTCTCTTGGAAGGTTTAGGACACACGGTGGACAGGAAATGGAGAATAGGGAGATGATGTAAAATTTTGTGACGATTTTAATGGCCTTCTTTACATAGACCTTGCTTAATTTAAACCTTTCCACCTAACCCAAGGTTAACTATTCTCTTAAGTGATCTAATGAAGCTTAAACTAGGCTTAAATTTCCCTAAGATTGGCACTAAAGATAGGGTGGATTGAAGTGTAGGTTTTGCTCTCATTATTGCTAAGTACAATCATCATGGGTGGTTAGCATGATTTAAGGGCATTTGTCTTAAATGCTTTCTTGCAAGTTACACCTTAAGTAGATAATTTTTTAAACTTTCAACAATTAATAACTTAGCTGATAGGAAATTTTAATATCTAATAGTTCTTCTCTTATTTTTCAAATACTGTGACATACCAACCATAATATGAACCGATAACAATATCAGTTTAATCACGTACTGATTTGATTGTGATAAGTTTAGAAATTTATTTTAGGCTTAATAAAAATCTAAACTTGACTCTTTCAATATCTAAACTCTATAATGACATAATTTTTAACTGTATCACTATCCATGTTTACATAGCATTTTCAGTCGATACAACCACTCGCATAGCTTTGTTTTAAATTAATTGGCAATTAAGGATCTAATTTGTGTTAGAATGTGTTTCAATACATTGCTAACTTAATACTACATCCAAAAAAAATTTTAATTAAATTTCTCAGGTTATTTATAGATTGAAATTTCTCCAGCCTTAGTAACGATAGAATTTATTAATCCATTTATCAAATTACAATAGTTAATAAATTTAACTATAAAATTCATTGTAGAATTTTTGGAATGTTCTTATATTAATTCCATAAATTCTTCAATTACAAAATTCATACATAATATTTCTAGGAAAATCCTTAATTTAAATATATAAACTACATTATTAAATTCTAAAATTTTCTTACCCTTCACTATAATGGACTGGGTTCTTAGTGCTTATAATGTTAATTTCTCAATTACACTAATAATAAACTCTTGAAATTAAATAAGACCTTACTAATTTCATTAAACTGCATTAACGTGTCTACATGTACACTTTTAATATAGTACTTATACTTAAAATTCTAATTTGCTAAATCTAAGATTCCTCATTGATAAGCTCTATTCATCTTTAATTTTAAGATGAAAGGTCTCCTAATCTTAAACAATTTCCAAGAAATTATTTTTGTAATGCTTAATGGTATTGATGGCCAAACAGAGCGATTACTAGTACATGCTAGACCAAGACAGGTCTTAGATTGTATATACTAATCGGATAGGATCCATGTTCCTAATTAAGTTTGGCAAGTCCCCCTTAGGCGGCTTGTTGAATTCTATGTTATAAATTATCGTTGTAAAGTTATGATTTTTTCAAAGTTTTGACAAATAAACACATTATATACTTACTTGTTTGTGTTATCTTACTAAATTGTTATTTCATGTTTGCTTATGTTTGATACATAAATCTTTATTGTACTTCAAAATGTTCAAAATGCATTATCATTGATACTTCATAAAAACACTTTAACTAGCGAGAATTATAATGATTGGAAATGGAACCTGAACATTGTCTTATCCTTTGATGAACTAAAATTCATCCTAACTATGCCGTGTCCTCCTATGCCTACTAGTGAATCCATTAACAAACAATTCCAAGCGTATAATTGCTAGAAGGATGCTGATGATCAAGCCTGCTACTATATCATGACTAGTATGAATAACGTGCTATAGGCTCAACATAAAGATCATGAAACCATTCAACAAATCATGGATAATCTTAAGAACATGTTAGAAGGCCAAGCCTAGGCGAAGCAGCAATGGGCTCTTTGGAAGCTTCTCAACTACGAGCAAAAACTAGAGACATCTATGAAGGATCACATGATGTTAGTCATGGCTTACCTTGTTAAAGCTCAAATCCATAAAGTTGACATTGATGCTAAGTAACAAATGACTATAATCTTTGAGACTCTATCTAAGGAGTTCATTAGAGCTTCATATAATTTAAGTAATAGATAGGATGTGACCTTAATTGAGTTAATATAGCAGTTGTAGAAGTTTGTAAACTTGATCATGAAACTCTAGTTGATGGCGAGGTGGACTTGGCAGTTGCATTGCTTCCTTACTAACTCTAGGAGTTGAAAGAAGCAAAAGGCTAAGAATGAGAAGTCCTTTACTTTGGCAAATGGTAAGGATAAGAAGAAGAAAAAGAAGAGGAATCCATACAAGGTAAAGTGTTTTTTCTATGGGAAGGTCGAGCATATTGAGAAGAATTACAAAGACTTTTTATCTAAAGGACGTAAGTGTGAACTCCTAGTTTTTGAGACTTGATTAGTTGAAGAATCTAGTGATACCTAGGTCATAGATTCTAAAGCAACTAATCATGTTTGTGTGTCCTTGTAGGGGTTCAAGGAAACCTAAAGTCTACTACATGAGCACTTCATGTTATATAGATGGGCGATGGATCCTTAAAGTTGGCTGAAGTAGTAAAAGATGTCTATCTTTATTTTGATAGTTATAGATGGGGTTGAGAGATTATTTTTATATTCCTAAACTTAAAAGGAATTTAATTTTTGTTGTATATTTATTTAATGAATCTTATTCAGTTTCTTTTAATAATGATTTGTAAAACAAATATTTTATCTAAGTGGATAGATGCAAAACAACCTATATTTTATCAAACCTAAGATGGACTCACTACTGAACACTAAGATTAACGAGAACTCTAAAAGGCTTAAGACTTCTTACTTAAAACTTATCTTTAATGCTTGCAACTAGGTCATATTAGCCTGAATAGGATTCATAGGTCAGTAAAAGATGGACCTTGAAGCCATTTAGAGGTAGAATCTATACTATAATGTGAGTTTTTTTGGGAGGGCAAAATGATCAAAAGACCATTTAAGTCAAAGGACAATCAAGCCAAAAGGGTTCTAGAACTTATGTATAGGGATATTTGTGGTCCCATGAACATCAAGGCACAAGGAGGGTACGAGTACTTCATCACTTTAATGATCATTACTCGAGATATGGATATATCTATTTAATGCATCATAACAGCGAAGTTTTTGACAAGTTCAAGGAATTTCAAGCTAAAGCAAAAAAGCGATTAGGTAAGCCGATAAAAGCACTTCGATTTGATTGAGGTTGAGAGTACCTATCCAATGAGTTCTTAGGACACTTAGTGGAGACTGAGATTTTATCTCATTTGACTGTGCCGGGCACTCTATAGCAGAATAACGTAACTGAGAGAAGGAATAGGACGTTTTTGGACATAATTATGTCTATGATGAGATATTCAACATTGTCCCTATCTTTTTGACAATATGTAGTACAAATTGCATTTTATCTTATGAACAATGTGCCTTTTAAATCAGTTCCTAAAACTCCTCATGAGTTGCGGACAAGTAGGTAGACATCCTTAAACCATATTCGTATATGAGGATGTCTTACTCATGTCCTGGACAAGGAAGCGAATAAGTTAGATGCACTATGAAGTTGTGTATGTTTGTAGCATATCCAAAAGAGACAAAAGATGATTGTTTCTATAACCTAAAAGAAAATAAAGTTGTGGTTTCTACAAATGTGACTTTCCTTGAGGAAAGTTAAATGAATGTCTTTAAGCCTCGTAGTAGAGTGGTACTTGAGGAAATGGTAAGTGATTCAATCACTCCAATGGAAACTAATCCAATCAATGTGAAAAAATTGGCAAAACAACAATCTAGGGAGGTTCGATGTGATGGGAGGATCAAGCGTTAACCTGAAAGGTATATGTTTAATGGTGAAGCTTACTTTGCTAAACCGATTAAACATTACATTGATCCTTACACTTACAAAGAGGCAATGAAGGATGTTGATTCAAAGCTCTAGACAAAAGCTATGATCACTAAAATGAAGTCTATGAAGACTAATCAAGTCTGGGAACTTAGGGACATTCCTGAAAGGGTAAAACCTATAAGGTATAAGTGAGTCTACAAGAGACAGAAAGGTACAGATGAAAAAGTTAAAACCTATAAGGCTAGACCGCTAGCAAAGGGATACATGCAAAAGGAAGGAATTGACTATGAGGAAGCTTTTTCACCTGTAGCCATGCTTAAGTCTATCCATATTCTCTTATCCATTTGTTGCCTATCTCAATTATGAGATTTGGTAAATGAATGTCAAGCTGGCTTTCTTGAATGGCTATCTTGATGAGACCATATACATGGTACAACCAAAGGCGTTCAAAGCTCAGGATCAAGAGAATAAAGTCTACAAATTGCTAAAGTATATTTATGGACTTAAGTAAACTTCTTGCACTTAGAACATAAGATTTGATCAAATGGCCAACACTTACGGATTCGAACAAAATGTGAAAGAACCATGTGTTTACAAACACATCAAGGATATGAAGATGGTATTTCTACTAATTGGTAATGATGTTCATGCATTGCATTGGTCAAAGTTTCGTTGATGAAGCAGTTTGACATGAAAAATTTGAGTGAGGCTAATTATGTTTTGGGTGTCAAAATTTTTCAAGATAGGAAGAACAAAATGTAGCTTTATCTCAAGTTTCATATATAGACAAAATTCTTGAGAAGTATGCAATTCAGAATTCTAAGAAAGGTAGGCAATCATCTAGGTCTGGAATTACTTTTTCTAAGAAAGACTATCCAAAGTCTAATTAAAAAAGAGAATACATGAAAAAGGTGCATCATGCTTTAGCAATGGGTAGTCTCATGTATGCTATGCTTTGCACATAACCTAGAATATGCTCTGTAGTTGAGATAGTAAGTCGATGTCAATCGGATCCAGGACTAAACTATTAGATTATGGTCAAGTATATTTTCAAGTACGTAAGAAGAACTAAAAGGTATATCCTAGTGTATTCTGGCAAGAACCTAACACTTCTTGGATGCATTGATTCAGATTTTCAATCCTATCTGGACTCAAGAAAATCAACTTCAGAGTTTGTGTTTACTTTTGGGTAGAGGCACCATTGTTTAGAGAGATGCCAATTAAGATTACACTTCAGATTCAATGATAGAGGTCGAGTATGTGGCTACCATTAAAGCTTCGAAAGTAGCTGCGTGGCTCCGTAAGTTCTTTGGAGATCTTGAAGTAGTTCATAGCATGGATAAGCTAATAACATTTTATTGTGATACCAATGCAGCGATAACTAATGCCAAGGAACCAAGATTTTACAAGCAGAGGCATATACATCAAAAGTATCGTGTAATAAAGGATTTCGTAGAGAGTGGAGATGTTGCAGTATGCAAGATTGCATCCAAGGACAATATAGCTTATCCTTTCATGAAGACACTATCAACAAGAGCCTTCAAGAAGCATGCAGAGGTTATGAGAATGCAAAACATGTCATATATACTTACTTCGGACAATTGGAAGATTAATAGACTAGGTGCCTTAAGGTTTAAATAATGTAATAAGTTTTAATTAATAAAGTGTTTATTTTTATATATCAAATGTTGTCTTCTTTATGTTCTTTTATGTTGAACATATGACAAGCAAACAAAAGTTTGAAAATATCAATCTAAGCCATTAAGGTCGTGCATATGATGGACAGATTATATAGAAAACATGATTTTATAGTGATAGTCTAAATATAAAAAATCAGCAATCGAGGGGGATAAAGTTAGTCATTTTATTCATGTTAAGATTGTTATGATGTTTAAATCCCTAATGAGAGATGGCTTGTCTTGGTCATTAGAGTGGGACTCCATGAGTAGAAACATCGATGTATTATCATTGGTAACGTTATATTGAATTGGGAGTAAAGATGAGTTGATTTAATTAATAATTTCATTTGTATAAATCAAGTCATTTTAGACAATCATATATATTACATCTTAATTCTAAAATGAATAAATAGGTTCGTATTCTTGAGTTGTGTCTTTTAATATACTAAAAGGTGACATCCTGAAGTTATATAAAGGTAAGTATGCCGATATGATAGAGACATGGCTCTTGAATAACGTAGACTCGTTATTCATATATATAGAATCCATGGCTCTTTAGTAAAATTAATGATATTCCCTTTAAGCATTATCCTTTAATTAGAAACTAGAGTGCTCAACTATTTAGATACAAATGTGTAACCGAATGGTATACTATTTGTATTGGTAATGAATAAAAAGTTTTCCAATAGTGAGATAATGGAACATAAGATAAATATAATCAAGAACATAAAATAGAATTTATCCTTTAGACAATTATGAATATTCTATGGGGATGTTGCACATTATGTTATGTCATGGACGTTAAGCTTATTGAAGCTTCATAATTTATATATAGTTCAAGAGTGCAACTCTAAGCTTTCATTGAAATAACTTTAAAGTTGATAATTATAAAATATAAGTGTAGGAGATATGTTATTTTATAATTATAAGAGCCTAATCTATATATGTCAATCGGATCCCCTTTCATAGCTCATAATATTTCTTGTAACTATACGACGTGTTTTTTCTACAAATTGTTAACTTATCTTCTTTATTAGATTAGCTAAACTTCAATTGATTGGATTTAATAATTCATGTTAGTTTATTTTATGAATTAATTCAAAAAATATTGAATTATTTGAATAGATTTAATTTGTGTAAGATTGTTTGTATATAACTATTTTAATTAAATAACTTTATTGGGTTATTTGAATTAAAACTGATGCTTTGTGAAGGATACATGAGTCATATAAAGCGGTAATTATCCAGTTGGTTTAAATCGGGTTGATTGGAAGTCTCAGGAGTTGGAAAAAACACATCGCATAGATTTGCTATGACCAGGCAGTCAACCACCCTTTGCCAGGTCAACAAGCCGTGTATTACACTTTTTCACTTCAGGATTTTTTTTCAAACTCAAAATTTCAAGTCTAATCTATTAAGGACTAGTCCCAATCTGACCTCTACATAAAGGAAATAATTTTCTATTGTTTCTTATATCACTTGAAAGATTTAGAGAACAGTATTTTGTTGGGAAGATTTTGAAACTCCTATAGAGGTATTGTTCATCCTAAATCTTAGCTCTTAGTTTTGGAAGGAGACATGGCCTATGGAAAGACTGAACGACATCCGACTATCTGCATTCTAATCGTGGAAAGAAAATAGTAAGGAAGTCTAAATGATCAAAGCTCTTTCGTTTGAATTCTCAGTTTCTACAGTTTTTTGGTATACGAAGAGATACAAAAAATGTTTTATTAATTTATATGCACAACATGTCTAACTTTTTTTTGGAATAATGTTTTAATTAAAAATTTTTAAAATCCATTGTGTACTCATTTTTCAATAGGAGGGTGAGAGATAAAAAGAAGAAAAGGCAAAGGGTATTTTAGGGTTTTTGTTCATAATTGTTTATGAGATAAATCATAATTTCTTATAATATGCTATTTTCTTAACATTTTGAGAAGACTAACATTATTTATCAATTTTTAACCCGAATATGCTATTTGGTTGTTTCTTTGTTGTCAAAAAAAGATTAGCCTAATAAATCGTAAAATTAACACCAACCGTAAAACATATATATATACACATATATATAAAAAAAAACTACATGTTATGTCATATTTTTAAAAGTTATATTTATATATGCCCCGCTTAAAAAAATGTCACGTATAATTCGTATTACCTGTTAAATTGTATCATAAATAAACATGTGATATTTATTTAAACTAAATCTTAAAAGATTACATTTATGAAAATTTTTAAAAATATATCTTGACGCTTCAATATTGACCTCCATGGTTCTCTAAAAAACTATTTTTGTTGGCTGCAGTGAAATTTCCCTAAATTATTTTGCCATTAGTGCTTCTAAGCGTACTCTTTCAGATTGTCTCATTGTACGACGTTACGTCACATACATCCATCGGTGGTGTAACTCTTTCCATTGCATGAATCCATTAAATCCTTAGCGACAGTAAGGTTTGAACACCAGTAGTAGCACTGTTGATAGATTTCATTTGTTAGACCAGTCTACACTATCACGAAATAGCTCGTGAATTTATCAGTTACATCGTTACAAAGATAATAACATTGTAAGGGAAAACCAAAAGAAATAACGAGTTCAAACTTGGCAGTATCAATTTGACATAACTTAGTCCAGAAACGTAATTTAGCCACATCTTAACTCACAAACATGGCTTTTTATTCATTGTCGGTACATACATTTTCACCCACAGCTACAGGTTAACGACAATTGACTTTTGCGAATGATCAAGTGCTTTAAGTTAAGCCTGCAGAAAGGGTTTTGCTTTACAGTTTTGCACAATAGCGGCTTAAGCTAGCTTCAATCGATCCATGTGGTTCATCTGTTGGCAAGTAAACGTCATCTTCAAACTGCACAAGGTATGAACCGGTTAATCAGTACGAGAAGAATATATGTTTACATCGTTGAAGCAAAGGTACACAAATTCTTCCACCAAGTGAGGAGATATCATGAGTAAAAAAAAGAGGCTACCTTCAGAATACTGTTATCCTTGCTCGACAGATTAACAGGTAAGAAGTGGAGGTTTGGCATTTTAAGTTGCACGGATGATATGTCGGGAAACCTGAAATACTAAACAGTGAGACTTTAATCTAGCATGCGACCACATATAAGAGCCTGCATATGAGTCTGCATGTAAGTATGAAGAAGGCGACCTGTTGAGAGCAGCCTTTGCCATTTGATAAAGAGTGCTTTGAACAGATGGGCTATAGACACCCTCTTTTGGAGGACCCAAAAAAGTGTCCACTAATACTTTTTTCACATCCAGATACCTCTCTGTAAAGTAAAGCAGGTTCTCAGGAACGCTAGAGACAGATTCATACGAGTACCTGTATCCCACATTTCACGTAATTATGTCATTCCATTCCGCACGGGAAGAAGAAATTGTTATTTTGAGCCAACGAATTCATCAGGAATAATACACGGAAAGGAACCAAGGGTGAGCCAAATATGACTTTTTGTTTGTGAGTCGATGCGCAAAAAAATTTTTACCTCCAGGATGCAGTTACCTCTGTTGCAAGAATCCTCTCTCTAGTCTCAGGAAGAGCTGTGTATTTATCCCTGATAAACCCCTCGAAACCAGACTGATCATAGAGGGGGGAAAAGAAAAAGAGTTCAAAGTGATCAATAGAAAAATTAGTGCAGGTCTAAACAACATTAGTTGAAAATTGCTTTTGAGTGCATTCCCACATTATATTTGCTTTAAAATATTTGCTGAGTCGATGTTTCTCACTGTTTAAATCATGGATAATAATGCACTAAACTATCTTTAATTTCAAAGTATTACTGTATGTGCCAGAAGGCTGACATAACATGACAAAAGGACAATTGAATCCTTATGCTTATTCTGGGTATGGGAATTGTGAAAGAAGTAACCTACCTTAGTTGTCTTAAGCAAAGCCAATCCTTCAACACCGGAAGTCAACTTTAGTAGGCCAGACTTCTCTACCATGACCTCGGCAGTATGCCTTTCAGATCCAAGCTTAAAACCTTCAATAGACCAAAAAAAGAAAGGAAAAAAAAAGGGACAAAATTTCAACATAAAATAAATCTTTCTAATTCTTTCAAATGAACCACTGTATTGAAAAGGGACATATATTGTAAGAAAAACTCTGAGAGGAAACTATTTTATTTCATTAACTGGACATAGGTCGAGTTAATCATTCAAATCGATTAACTGTTTTATTTGAGGGAACTACCCGGATTAGCTAATTGATAACTTCAAACTTTAAAAACCCCTGGTACTAATTCTATGTAATCAAATGAACATCAAATAGCCCGAGAAAGGCCCAAACCTCACTGTCCTAGTTCGAATACTTAGTGAAGTCAAAACATGAGGAATTCTTGAAACACAGCAAGATAGCCGCTGGGGTTGGATACTGAAAGGCAATGTCACCAGTAAAGATTACATAATTGCAATTAGACAAGTCCAATTATTATTACTGAGCTACCACTTCCAGCTCGTATCAAGTGGGTTTTAGACAGAGAGACATTACAACTTTCAGTGCTTTCAACTGTACTTTAAGAAGTAATGGCAGCATCAGTAAGCGAGGGAATGAAAGGAAAAAGGCAGCAACCAGAGAATTTTTCACAAAAAGATTTGGTGGAAATTCTAGTCTACATATGATATTTTTGGTTCATTACCCAAAGACTATGCAAGAATGCAAAACTAACCATGATCGTGTGGTTGACCATCTACATGCACACGCTCCCAAGGCTTTTCAACTATTTTTACAATGGCAGCATACACCTGCAAGACAGCACGTATAGGATTTTATCAGATAAAGAACTCAGGGATGGGATTCCAGATATGAGGATTCGAAGGCCAGACTCTAATGGCCTTGTCTCAGTGAAGTCATGCTTCTCCTACTCATCGGATAGCCCCTCTTCCAGTCCCTTTCCTTTCCTTAACATTATCTGGTAAACCAGGGTTCCTACAAAAGTTCAAGTTTTTTGTGGGCTTTTTGCTCTTTACAAACTGAATACTCATGACTTACGCAGGAATCCTTTAGTTACAATATCTCCAGGCTAGTGTATTTTGTGTAAAAATGCAAATGAAAGAGCAAGTCATTTGTTTCTTCACTGTCCTTTTTCTCGGCAGATTTGGTCCCTGTTCCTAAAAGAGCTTGTCTTTGTTTGGGTCATTCCTAGAGATTGCCAGAATTTACTTCATATCCCTCCCCCGAGTACCTTCGAACCTAAAGGAAAAATCCTTTGGAGAAGCACTATACTAGCTAGCATCTGAGGTATCTGGTTGGAGAGAAACAAAAGAACTTTTAACAACACTAAGAAAGAAAGTTCTGTTTTATGGGACAAAATTAATTTTGGGTTTCCCTTTGGGTTGATAGAGATAAAGAGTTTGGTAGGTCAATTTTTTCAGAATTGGTCAGGAATTGGGCTCCTTTCCTGTATTTTCTTCTTTTGTCTTGGGACGAAATCTCTTTCTCTCTTATTTGTATTTCTAACTTTTTCTAATAATATCAGTTTCTTGTTTCAAAAAAATGTTAGATATTCAGATGCCAAAAGTAAGATTGTTTCAAGACGGATGAAAGAGAACACATCGCTTTATTATAGTTCAAGGCTCAGATTTAGACTTCTATGCTATTGCTATCAGACATACAGAATTCCTGATAACAGACTTCCTGGAGATAATTACAAGCAAACAAGAAGATTGAATCATAGAGGTGCATGGCTTTAAGGCTTTTCAATCACAATATCATAAGAGTCCCATTTAGCACTTGAAAGCATAACTTAAACCAAAAGGCAAAAATCTCAAAAAATAATAATAATAACAATAATCATATATCAGAAAACCTTAAATTTCTCTTATAATAATAATAAAAAAAAAAACCTTAAATTTCCTAATACAACTGATATGCCAAGAACACCAATCTAATTCAGTAATAGAAATACAAAAAATAACAATAATAATAATAAAAATAATAAATAAAATAAAATGAAATAAAATAAAGACAGCAATAAAATTAACTTCTCTATTCCACACAGTTAAACATTTATGAACTTGAACAAAACAGAACAATCCAATTCACCTGCCGGTAAAATGATGTGAAGTGTTTGGCTAGTTGAATTGCAAAGTCCTCAACTGAAAGTTGTCCTGTACATTCCTTTGCTTTCACATATACCTGTATAATAACTCAGTTAACCTCAATTATATAGGTGAATGGATGCTGACTACCACTGTAAACTATTATAAGACAAAATAAGTACATCCTTATTCAGAACTGATTTCACCGCTTGTACAATTTCTTGCTGGAGACTTTAATCATTTGAACCATCGCTTCATACTGTCTACTTATTCACAAATAGGTCCATAAATGTTGGAGATGTGAAATTAAATTACATCCCACCAGTATATACATCAAATTATACAACTCTTTTCAAAAGAAAACCTCCTTTCATTGATAATGATATCAAGTACAAAGGAAAGAGGAACTTCAAATTGAAATTTGATAAAGCTGAAAAGTTATTTCTTGTAATGAACTTGTACATATTCAAGGCATAGAACGCAGAACTGAAAGTTCTAAATCTGTTTCTCAGTGACCTGCTTCGCATGTGTCAACAAAAATAATACGCTTCATTTAGCACAATCCGGTGATTCATTTCTTAAGCTTCATTGAACAAGCGAATGAAACAAACATTAACGAGAGCTTTGATGACACCGAAAACTACCATGGTTTTCAGGTTACTACAGACAAAGAGTTTTTACATCCGATTCCACAATTCAATCAAACGAACACTCACAAGCATGTAAATTATTCATCCAACCCATGATTTCCGTCTGGTTCCTGGGTTTGGTCAGAAATTCAAATTTGTTTGAAAATTTGTCAGAGAGAAAACGCTTTATAAGTTCAAACCCTTGAAACAAACAAATGATGAAACTCTTTGGACATATTCAAAATCAAATACCTAAACAATGTATCCAATCCGAGAGGTGATGAATTAAGGATGAGATTAAATCCATCTTTTGCATGTGGAAAAATATGGGTAAGATCGTAGCCATTGTTTGCATGCAGTTAAGACAAGCAGTAACAAAAACACAATCCTAATGATTCACAACTTGCAACTGAGATCATAGTAGATCTCGAGCTAGAAGCTCGTTCTAAGGCATGATCAAAATTCCAATAATTTTAATCAGAGGAAATTCAAAAGATCAAAATATTTCAACTTTTCACCATAATTAGATAAAAATCGACACTACGTCACTAACCCC
>LNSY01386279.1:0-11511 GCA_002024485.1 Artocarpus camansi
AAGCATCACTAGCTGCCACATACTTGGCCTCCATCATTGAATCTGAAGTGCAATCTTGCTTTACACAATACTTCTAATCAACATGCTTAGTCTTCTTATAAAATCTTGGTTCCTTAGCAATAGCTATCGATGTAGTATTATCACAATACAGCAATACTGTCTTATCAATACCAAAAACTACCTTAAGATCTCCAAGGAACTTGTGGAGCCAAACTGCTTCTTTCGAAGCATCACTAGTTGCCATATACTTGGCCTCCATCATTGAATCTAAAGTGCAATCTTGCTTCACACTTCTCCAAACAATGGATCATTGCCCAAAGTAAACAAAAAATTCGAAGTCGATCTTCTTGAATCCAAACAGGATTGAAAATCTAAGTTAGCATATCCTTGAGGTGTTAAATTCTCATCTGAATATACAAGCATATACCCTCAAGTCTTTCTTAGGTACTTGAAAATATGCTTGACAACAACTCGATGGTTCGGTTTTAGATCTGACAAAAATCAACTCTACTATCCTGACCGCATAATAAATATTCGGTCATGTGCAAAGCATGGCATATATGAGACTACCCACTGCTGAAGCATAAGGTACCTTCTTCATATATTCTCTTCCTTCATCAGACTTAGGTGAGTCTTTCTTAGAAAGAGTAATTCCAAACCTAGATAGTTGCCCACCTTTCTTGGAATCCCATATTGCAAAATTTTTGAGAATTTTATCTATGTAGGTCGCTTGGAATAAAGCTATCATTTTGTTTTTCTTATCCCATAAGATCTGAATACTAAGAACATAATTAGCTTAACCCAAGTCTTTCATATCAAGCTGCTTAGTCAACTATAATTTGATCGATGATAATACCTTAATGTCAATGTCAATTAGCAAAATGTCATCTATATAGAGCAGCAAAAAAACTACCTTTAACACATGGTTCGTCCATATTTTGTTCGAACCCATAAGTCTTGATCACTTGATGAAAGCTTATGTTCCAAGAACAAGAAGCCTGCTTAAGTCCATAAATTGACTTTAGCAGCTTACAAAACCGACTCTCCTAACCCTTAGCCTTGAACTCGTCTGACTGTAGCATATATGTGGACTCATCAAGATAGCCATTTAGAAAAGCCTTCTTGACATCCATCTACCAAATCTTGTAGTTGAGAGCGGTAACCATGGACAAGAGAATGCAGATGGACTTAAGTATGGCTATAGGTGAAAAGGTTTTCTCATAATTGATTCCTTCCTTTTGCATGTATCCCTTAGCTATCAATCTAGCCTTATATGCTTCAACTTTTCCATCTGCTCCTCTCTTTCTTATAGATCCACTTATACCCTATGGGTTTATCCCTTTGGGAAGATCCATAAGTTCCCAAATCCGATTAGCCTCCATAGATTTTATCTCCATGTTCATGGCTTCTCTTTAAAGTTTCAAATCAACATCCTCCATAGCCTCTTCGTAAGTGTAAGAATCCCTACCATGTTTATTTAGTTCAACCAAGAAGGCCTCATCATTAAACATATACTTCTCAGGTTAACGCCCGATCCTCCTACTACGTTAAAGCTCCTTAAGTAGTTGCTCAGTTGGTTTTTCTATATTGATTGGATTTGTTTCTATCAAAACCCCTGGAGTGATCACATCACTCACCAACTCCTTGAATACCACTTTACTTCGAGGCTAAAGTTGTCCATGTAACTTTCCTACTACTTTATTTTCCTTTGGGTTATAGAAATAACCCCTTTAGTACCTTTTGGATCTCCTAAAACCACACAAATTTTTGAACATGCTTCTAGCTTATTTTCTTCCTTATACAGGACATGAGCTGGATATCCCCATATGCAAATATAATTTAAGGATGTCTTTTTCCCCGACCACAACTCGTGAGGAGTTTTAAGAACCAATTTTGAAGGCACATTTTTTAAAAGATAACATGTATTTTGTAGTGCATATCCCCAAAAGGATAAAGGCAATGATGCATAACTCATCTGGACCTAACCGTGTCTAACAAAGTCCTATTCCTTCTCTCAACTACACCATTCTACTACGAAGTGGCTGGCGCAGTCATATGGGATAAAATCCCATATTCTAATAAATGTTCTAAGAACTCATTGGAGAGGTATTCTCCACCTCAATCAAATTAAAGTGCCTTTATGGGTTTACCTACTTGCTTTTCCACTTCATCCTAAAATTCCTTGAACTTACCATAAGTTTTGCTTTTGTGGTGGATTAGGTATACATATCAAAACCTTGAGTAATCGTCAATAAAAATGACGAAGTACTTATACCCTTCTTGTGCGTTGATGTTCATCGAACCGCAAACATCACTATGCGTAAGTTCTAGAACCTCTATAGCCTTATTGCCCCTAGACCAAAATGGTAATTTAGTCATTTTACCCTCCAAACAAGATTCACATTGTAGTATATATTTCATCTTGAAGTGACTTAAGGTCCATCCCTTACCAAACTTTGAATCCTATCCAGGTTAATATGACCTAGTCGCAAATGCCAAAGATAGGTCTTAATAGAGTGAGAAGTTTTAAGTCTTTTAGAGTTATTATTATTAATCTCAGTGTTAAGTAGCAAGTTTATCTTAGGTTTAACAAAATATAGATTGTTTTGCATCCATCCATCATAGATAAAAGATTTGTTTTTACGAATCACCACTTTACTATTAAAAGAAACTACATAAGAGTCTTTCAATAAACAACAGAAATTAAAATTCCTTTCAAGTTTAAGAATATAAAAACATTCTCGTAAAACTAAACTCCTATAACTATTAGAATAAAAATGGACATCTCCCACTGCTTCAACTAACACTAAGGATCCATTACCCATCCAAAGCGTGAAAGCTTTATGCAACAGACTTCTCATTTCTTTGAACCCTTGCAAAAAAACACAAATATGATCAGTTGCTCCAGAATCTAGGACCTAAGTGTCATTGGATTCCTTAATCAAACAAGTTTCAATAACTAGAAGATCACACCAACCACCTTAGGATAGGAAGTCTTTGCAATTCTTCTTGATGTGCCCGACCTTTCCATAGAAAAAGAACTTGAGAATTTTTGGGTTCTTCTTTTGTTTTTCTTGTTCTTGCCATTTGTAGGAATAGAAGACTTCCTATTTTTAGTTCGTTGTTTCTTGCCATTCCCAAGGTTAGGATTGGAACTAGATGTAATCGACAAGTTTGCCTCGCCAACTGCAAAAGTTTTCTTGATTAGATTTTCAAACTCTTGTAACTACTTTATTAGCTCAATCAAGGTCATATCCCTTCTATTATTAACCATGACCAACATCATATGCTCCTTCACAGGTGCCCATGGTCTTTGTTTGTAGTTTAAGAGTTTTTGAAGTGCCCTTGCCATTTTGTTAGGGCCTGACCTCCAAGCATATATTCAAGATTATACAAGCTCTACTTTGTAGTCTCATAATCTTCATGTTGAGCCTATGACACGTTATTCATATTGGCCATAACATAACAACGAGCTTGATCATTAGCATCTTTCTAGTGATCATATGCTTAGATTTGCTCATTATTGGAATCTCTCATAGGCTTGGGAGGGTACAATGTTGTCTACACAAATTTCAATTTCTCAAAGAATATGACGATGTTTAGGTTCCATTTTTAATCATTAAAATTCTCGCCAGTTAATTGGTTTTTATCGAGTATCAACAATAAAGAGTTTTTAGACATTTTTAATCTATAATAAAGAATCATATACCAAACATAAGCAAACGTACCATAACAATTTAGTAAGAGAACACAATCAAGTAAACAAGCAATTGTGTTTATGTGTTAAAACCTTGAAAAAATCACAACCTTACAATGATTATTCCTAACTTAGAATTCAACAAGCCGTCTAAAGGAAACTTGCCAAATTCAATTTAGAACATAGATCCCTTTTTGATTAATATATGTCGTCCAAGACCCCTTTGATACAACATATATTAATAATCATTTTCTTTAGCCATCAATTTTATTAACAAAGCTCCTAAGGGAGGCTAACAATAGAATTAACATGAGTGTATAACTATTATTTCAATATTTTATTCATGATTTATAATTACCTCTTAGAGGTGTGCAATGATAAATCATGCTAAAATATCTTATCCTTTTGGAGATCCAACCTAGTACATGATGAAGTCCCTTCCTAGGAGTCGGGATCACCATGTGCTATCTATGGACTAACGATGGCGACTATAGGTCCTCTCTTCTAAAACCTTCTCTCACTCAATCTTTTGTAAATCAATGTTTTATTCTAAAAGCATCCATGAACAATTTTTAATGAGTGACACTCCCTATTCTATATAACATGTTATCAATATACATGGCAAATCATATTATAATGTATATAAGCAAAGCAATCATATAAAGCCATAAGTCAACATAAGTCA
Source organism: Artocarpus camansi (assembly GCA_002024485.1). NCBI lineage: Eukaryota > Viridiplantae > Streptophyta > Magnoliopsida > Rosales > Moraceae > Artocarpus > Artocarpus camansi. The sequence continues at coordinate 4,383 of LNSY01386279.1, forward strand.
CTAATTAATTGAAAAAGCAAACCATATCATTACAAGATTTATTATAAGCTAGTAAAGGGGGTCTGATGGACCTATAAAGTTCAAGCTTCAAATAATTATAAATAAATATCCTATATATATTTTATAAATATCAACTCTAATGCTCTTCCACTAAGAACTTAGAGCTGCACTCTTAAACTATATAATATTATAAAGCTCCAAATAAGCTAAAAATTCATGACACATTATGATGTATCATATCCCCATAGGATATCCATAATCGGCTTAAGGATAAATTTTGTCTTACCTTCTTGATTATTTTTGTCTTACATTCCATTATCTCACCATTGGAAAACTTACCATTTAAAGACAGTATATCATTTGGTTACACCTATGTATCCAAATGGTTGAGCGCTCTAGTTTTCCAACTATAGAATAACAATGTAGGAGGATATCATTGACTTGTAAACAGAAGCTATGAATTCTGCATCTATGAATAACAAATCTACGTTGTCATAGTAATGTTTCCAATGTACTAGTATGCATACTATCATAAAGTTAGGATGTCACCCTTTGGTACATCAAATAACATAAGTCAAGACAACGGGCCCATTAGTCATTTTAGGATTAAGATACAACACATGTGATTGTCTAAAGTGAATTGATTTTCCCATGCAGAATTATTAATCCAAACAAATTACACTTTATGTTCGTAGCCAATACATCGTCACCTATGACAATGCACCAATGTTTCTATTTGTAGAGTCCTCCTCAGATGGCCAAGATAAACCATGTTTTGTTAGGAATATAGACAACATAACAATCTTTGCATGAATAAAATACCCAACTTTATTCCCTCGATTGCAGATCTTATGATTTAGGTAGTCACCTTAAGAATCATGTCTTCCACATAATCTATCCATCATATGCCTGATTCTTAAAGGTTTGGACCAACAGTCTTTAACTTTTGTTTGCTTATTATACATCCAACAAATATGAATATAAAGAGGACAACATTTGGTATGTGGATAATAAATAATTCTTTATGGATAAAATGTCTCTAAGAACATATTACAATTTACTCCTTAGGGCATACATTTTTAACTATTACCTCATTAAAGACCTTTCCAAGGAAAACCAAATAGGACAAAACCTTGGTAAGGAGAAAAGAGTACAATTAGAATAATTATACATAAGATGTTTACAAAATTACTATAAATTAACAAAAAACCTTGCCACGATGTGATGTGTGAGGCCTTCTATTGGAAAAGGTCATATTCAGCCATGTTCACTCGTAAATGAACAAAGATATACATATATTTAAGAAATTGGGCCACAATGGGCCTCAATGAGCTAGCCCATTATTGATCTATTTGGGCCTTACATGGGTTGGGATAGGCTAACCTATTATGGGCCTAGATGTACCAGACTGGCTTAGCCTGAGCCTGGCTTGGCCCATGATTTTTCAAGGGCCATATTGGGCGGCCCATGGGCTAATAAATGTTGGTGTAGCCTAGGTCACCAATATTTATGGGTTAGACCGTGCCTTGAACAATGACGGGCCATGGCAACTTAACCCATCATTGTATCAAGATGGGCCTAGGTTGGACCATAGGCTAAACCTTTTGTTGTATCTCTAGGCATTCCCATGGGATGTTGTTAGATTTCTTTGATATGGGCTATATTAATGTTATTTATATGTTAGAAAACACATAAATATTGATGCCGTTGGTTTAGCTAAAATAAATGTGTAGATAATAAGACAAATTTGGATATAAGATTCTTAGTTTCTCATATGCTAGTATACTATGTTGCCTAAGTGGCCTTATTTCTCGAGTCTCAATAATTTGATAGAGTTTGCAATAGTCAAGTTCCCATATGTCATCAACATAACTATAGTGGGCCATTATTCCATACACGAGATTCATGTCATTATAGAGGAAACATATAGAATCAACATGAAGACACACATCACTATTTTGGACTAGGTGATTCTCATCTCCTTCATGACTGTAGAAGGTATAACTATTTATTTAATACAAACTATATCTCATGACTATAAACTAGGGTCCATTGGCCAACTTAAACAAGTCTTTTGAGACATACTTGCTTTAAGACTCATGAGCCTTGTTTTATATGTGTGTTTGTATTCACTTTTTAAAAGTGTGGTTGTGTTCATCTTGCAAAAATTTCTCATTTTTTCCTCTTTTGGGATTTACATTTTTATTTCCTTCATGTAGACTTCTATGAATGGTTCAATCACGTGGGTATTGTGCAAAATAAAAACACATGCCTGCTTCTATTTCGCGCAAGAAGTGGACAGTGGAGTACTAGAAGACATTACTTTAGGCTCAATGTTGAACTTCCTTGGCAATCTTATTGCTTCAACATTAGACAATAATTCCAAGCAAAATCCTATAGCTTATTGGCTATATAATTTTGTACAATGTAACCCTTCGACCTATTTTGGTTTCTGACATAACCCTTCAAAATCAACATGTATCTTTCAAAAAGGTACATCCATCTCAAGTATGCTAACCCAAAAAGCATAACTTGGCATATAAAGTGCATCGTTAAATGAATCATAATGTTAAAAAACAAATGTGGAAAGTACTTCTCAAGAATGACAAGATTTTACATTAGATCTATCACCTTACAGCATGTCGAGTTGATGAAGAAACAAATTATGCACATGCATATACCAACAAGTGACAATAATTGTTGCATCAAAATATGACTATCATGAGTCTTTATGCCAACAAGTTTTAAGTCTTTTATAGAGACCAAGTTTCTAAGGTTGGATGGATACCTTTTCGAAACTTTGACAATAGCAAGCGATTCATAAAAATTTTTCTTCTTTTGCCTCGATAAGGTGTAATTTGCGGGAGGCAAAGAGCGCCCATTTTCTTAGGAAACAAATCACCTTTTATGTTCAATTCAACAAGATCTAATGCTGCATTAAGACTGTCTTAACTTTTGCTGAGAATGTTGAGCAAGATACCCACTATCAATTCACAAACATTCCTTTCCATGTGCATGACATCCAAGCAATAATGAACGAAAAGAGTACTCCAATATGAAGTTTAAAGTAAATTCCCTTCTTTTTCTATGATCCTTCTCCCATCGGTGTATTATTCTTATTTTTGTCTCCTTGCCATCTCAAACACTTAGTGACCTATCAAAGATCTTGGAGCTTTCCTTTTCTTAAATCTTGCCATTAAATGCTTTCTTTTGTCTATAGTATGGAGGGCTTATGGGCAAAAACAGTTATGACCATCGTAAATCGTCTTCTTACCATGCTTTAATTGAAATGAAGATGTCTCTATTAAATAGAACAAGCAATTAAACTCTTTATCGAGTACTTGGATAGGTTTTCATATGCAGGAAAGTTATTAATAGTTCACATCAATAATCTTTAGAGTGTGACGGTCTCCTAGTGGAAAGCATATTGGACTTGTATACCACTTTCCTATAATCTCCACAACTCATTAATCAATGGTACCAAGAGCATATAAATGTCATTTCCTAATTGATTGGGTTTAAAGATGAACAAAGTTAACATTACATCTAGAACTTTCACTTCATGTATAAGTCTGATGGAAGATAGTAGTTGACAAGAGCAACAGACCAAGTACTATGCTTTCTAGTAAAATTACTTTGAGAATTCAATCCATCGGTGGAAAAAAGCAAGACAAAGATTCTTAGGTTCTATATTAAATTTTGGATTCTTTGTGTCAAATGTCTTTCATTATGGCAAATAGGTGGAAAGTCTCAACATGCTATCATCAATCATCCTATGATGGTGCCAAGTTATATCCTTTGTATGATCCACATTGCAAAACAATCACTTCAAGCATGGTTCTATTGGAATGTACCACAACACTTTTGTCGGTACACTTTTTCTTCCCTCCTATGGTTTGTTAGCTTTCTTTCACCTAGACTAATCACACACTAGGCATTCATCCAAGTCTTCACACTTTTTTTGATATAGCACACAATCATTCAACTAAGCATGTATTTACTCAACATCTTCTTAGTACATATATAGTTGTCAACACTTTATTATTATTTGAAAATACGTCATATAAAAATTCTAAAAATGCCTTAAACTTAACGTGGACCACTCATTCGATGCCTTTAAATTCCATAATCAAATCAAACCGAATAGTTTAGTATACTTCAAATACCTACTATACAATGGTGTCTCTGCATCTTTCATTATTGTCTCAAATAACTCCAGTTTATGCACACATTCTTCTTCCATATTATTCATCATGTTAGCCATAAAACTACTATCATCTTCTTCATCAACATGATTAACATGGACGTTCCTCCTCACTGTCGATTATGAAGCAGAGACTTCCACACCATGCCATGTCCATAATTGATAAGTCCGATTAGTCCCATGTTGATAGAAATGAAACCTATCCTCATCATACAATTGTTTCCTAATATTTCCATAATGTACACAAGGACAATGAATCATATTCCCTTTGAAGTTAGCCTTTACAAAAGCCATAAAATCCTCAATCTCTTTCTTATATTCATCACTGTTCTTACAAGCATACATCTATTTCTTATCTATTGCTACAAAATAAAATCAAATTTATTCAACCTTAGAACAAATTATCCAACAACAAATTCAAAATAACTTTCCCCAATTACTGTTTATAATTGAACAATTTTAAAAACCTAAATAAAGAGTAATAATAAACTTCTTTAAAAGAAACCATATAGCCAAAACATAATGTAAGAGAAATAATTTACTAACTAACAAATAACTAATTTTAAACAATTTTCAATAACAATTCCACTTGCAAAAAATAGATAAAAACTAATTAGCTAAACAACAACAAAAAAAACTAAAATCAACACACCCAAACTAATCAACGTCAATCTCAAAAAATTATACAGTTAATTTAGAACTAATTTTCAACAATTTCTATTAACAAATTCATTCAAAAATTTTAAGTAAACCTTAATTAACTAAACAGCTAAAGACATCAATTAATATAAAAAAAAAGTTACCAATAGAAGGTGGTAGTGACGAGATGAAGCGAAGGTAGAGGGACAATGATGAGGTGTGATAGGGGGCAACATGGGCAACAGAGACGAGGCGAGGCACTAGGAGGCAACAAAGGTGGTAGTGAAGCAATTGAGGGCGAAGGAGAGGATGAGGGTGGGTGACAACAATGGTGGTGAAGAGGGCAAGGGAGAGAGGAGATTTGGACGACAACAATGGCATGGGTCACTACAAGAAACTGTACTTTTAGAGACGAATTTTGTGGTGGTAACTACAAAAAATTGTGCTTTTAGTGACAATAAAAGTCATATCTAAAAACTTTTTAGAAACGATAAGGTCATCGTTAAAAGTTCGTTGTTAAAAAACATTTTGCAACGACATAACAAATATGACATCGCTAAATCTGTGGGTCATCAATAAAACAAGATAATGTCTTCAAGGGCTTTTGGTGACGGCTTTTTTGAAAATGTCATAGCTAAAAGTTGTTGAATTTTTAAAATTTTTTAAATCTGACGACTATTTAGCGACGACATATCATCGCTAAAAGTTTTGCAGGTTAGTTATTAGCGATGACATGTCATTGCTAAAAGTTCTTGGGGTTGCTTTTTAGAGATGATAAATGTCGTTGCTAATAGTGCTTTTTATTTTTTAAGAAATTATAAAATATATATTTTAGTGCAACTAAATAATTATTTTTCTTTGGATAATAATTAATTATATTTTAAATTTATTTTTTAAAAAATATTTTTTAATTTTGCCATATTAATAGTAATTGAAATATGAATAAAATGCAAAAATAATTTATAATATTAGAAAAATATGATATACACTTCATAAAATAAAATAAAACACACTAAAAGTCTAATAACATGCAAAAAAATAAAATAAAATAAAATAACATCTCTAATAATATGCAAATTGTTTAATCACCTAAGTTTACATTTTGTTCTTCTTTCTCTTCATCTTCTCTGTCAGTACGAGAGACCATAGATGTAGAGGGTGGGTGTATGTTGACAATAATTCCAAGGTTCATATGCCTCAATCGATTAACTAGCTCGACATTGCTGGTATACATTTGTGTGAGCCAGTTGTGCACCACAAAAGGTAACTGGGTGTGCTAGGACTATGAACTAGAGAATATAGAACTACAACCTGATTCCCTCTAATTTAGTCAAGGTCCCACTATAGTTCGATGAACCCTATGCCTCCCTAGGACACCTACAAGTATGGTGACCTTATTAATGATAGGAGTTGAAGAGGAGGTTATGGTTTGCGTCAACTATGTTTGTCTTTCTTGAACCATTTGACCTTATAATCATTTTTTTATGCTCATTGAAATACTAATTATGAATTATGAATTATTAATTTCTAATTATTAGTATTTTATGTTTAAATAAATTAATAATTATTAACCACTTAACTAATTAATTGCTACTTAGTTATGAATAGATATTTCATTTTAATTACTACTTCCTTGTGTACTTAATTTTCATTGTTAGTTAATTATTACTTAATTAGTTAATATTATAATTAAGATTGTTAATTATTAATTTTAATTATTAAGAATATTAATTAATTAAGATTAGTATTACTTATAAATTAGTACTCCAGTAGTTAAGATTATAATAATTAATTGCTTAATTTTGATTATTAAGATTGATTATTGCTTAATTTTGATTATTAAAATTATTAATTAATTAGGGGTGTTATTACTTAATTAGTTAGGATTATATTTAAGATTTTAAGTTGCTTAATTTTGATTATTAAGAATATTAATTATTTAAGATTATTAATCTTAAGCTTTTTAACTGTTATGAATATTAATTAATATTAACATAAATAAATTAAACCAAATAAAAAATTAACAAAATCACACAATCACATTACACAATTACATAACCAACATCACTTAACCACATATTACATATTCACTAAATCAGAAAAATTTCATAATTACATATTTTCTAAATCACAAAGGTCATAAAATCTCATAATTACATAATCACAAAATCACATATTCAATTGACCATATAATCATTTATTAAACAAAAGTCATACTCATTACAACATAATTATATCATATGCCATTAACCACAACTCACATAATCACATCATATCATATATGAT
>LNSY01386295.1:0-18167 GCA_002024485.1 Artocarpus camansi
TTTTTTTTTTTTTTCTTTTGATAAATGTTTGTCCCTCCTCGATCTAGAAAATAAGAATAATTATTTTTCACGAGAAGCAAATAAGAATATTTTTCTCCAAACGAGAATGAGAAGCAAATTTTACTAAGAGTAACTAAAATTACATTTGCCACTTTGGCTTCCCCATTTTGCATTTCTTCTTTTGAGGAGAAAAAACGCAATAGCATATTTAGCTTAAAATTTAGTAAATAATGCCATATAGTTTCAAAATTTATAATAAATAGCATATTATAATAAATATATCTTATAAAAAATTAAAAACAAAACTCCAAAATACTCTTATTTCTTTCTCCTCAACATGTCTCACATTCTTCCTGCCAACAATAGCAGTGGCTGGAAAATACTGTCTTTTCATAATAATATTGTATTTTTAAATAAAAAATTTACTGACGACTTTATCGGACCAACGTGAGCCAAAAAATGTAATATTGATATGTAAATATTGTATTAATATATGAATAAAAAAATTCACTAACGACATCAACAGACTATCAACTGCCAAAAAATACAATGTTAACCTGTAAATATTGTATTAATATGTAAATACAAATTTTCATAGGAGATTGAAAAATATAATATTAACCTGTAAATACTATGTTAACGTGTAAAAACAAAAATTCACTGATAACATCACCGAACCACTAGCGGCTGAGAAATACAGTATTAACTTGTAAATATTATATTATTAGGTAAACACAAAGTTTACCAACGACTTTGCTAAACCATTAGTGATCAAAAAATACAATATTAATAAGTAAATATTATATTTGCATGCAAATATGAAAGTTTACTAATGACTTTGTCGAATAATCAACAGCCAAGAAATACAACATTAACAAGTAAATATTGTATTTAAGTGTAAATATAAAAATTTATCGATAATATCGGCGGACCAACAATGACAAAAAAATACAGTATTAACAAGTAAATACTCTATTAATGAGTAAATACAGAAAATCACTAACAATTTCGCTGAACCATGAGTGGCAGGGAAATACTTTACTTACATATAAATATAAAAATTTACTGGTGAATTCGTCAGACCACTGTAGTTAAAAAATACAATATTAATATATAAATATTATATTTGCATGTCAATACTAAAATTTACTAACAATTTCGTAAGACTACCATCTAAGAAATGCAATATTAAGTAAATATTGTATTTAAATAAAAATACAAAAATTTATTGAAACATAGCACTGATAGCGTCACTTAAGGTAAAAAAAATACTATATTAACATGTAAATATTATATTTTAATATAAATACAAAAATTACTGGCACATTACTAGGATAGGAGGCATTTTTGGTAGCCGAAAAATATGTATTTATCTATAATCTGTTATTTTTCACAAAAATAAATAAATATTACACAAAAAATAGATTTTTGTTAATGTCACATATTTTTCAACAAATACCGCACGAAAAACAAAAAGCAAAAATAAAAACAAAATCCGACAAGGCAATGACTCCTCTGGTATTTGTGATTCCTACGAGGCAGTAACTGCAAAGAAAATTCGTCCTCGTCCTGACACGATTATCTTATCAAAGTCTTACCAACAATTTGATGGGATTATCTCAGCAAAAAAAAAAAAAATGACAATTATTTCGTTTATATGATCTTATATTGCATTTCTACAAAGAAATTCTCTTCCAAATTATAGAAGTCTACAAGTGAGTAGCTGAATAGATTCACATCATTAACAATTGAATGGCCTTATTAAAAACGTAACCAATGCAGAATTGGTGGATAATTCATATCAGCAAACTAATTTATTGAATATACTTATGCATATATTAAACGACTAATATCAGGATAACAATTTTTTTTTAATTTAAGAAGGAACTGTAGATTCTTCAGAAACAAATAGTAAATTGCAAAATGAGGGCTCAAAAAAATGAATTTGCAAGAGAATCAAAACATTACCTGGATAAGCAAGGGTAGAATCTATCAAAGAAGAACGATAACGTTTTGTATTTGACGATCGAACTGACTTCCATAAGCTTTATTTCACAATCTTGAATGCTCAATTGCAAAATGGACCAACTTTTAGCTAAAATGAACACAATTAAATGAAGGAAAAAGGAAAAAATAAAAATTAATCTCAAAGAATTTCCTTTGATAATGCCAAAAAAACATAGATATTGAAGGCTTATGTAAGCAAGTTCGATGAGGAATTCAAGCAGATGAGGCCTTAGATCCGAAGATTGTTTATTTCTCATCTTTTCTTCGTTGTCTTCTTCGGTGTTGTTAATTCATCTACTATATTAATCTGAGTTGGAAGTCGCATCTCAATGTTGTTTTCTCTGCCTCCGATGGCGATGGAGAAAATGATCGTTTTGGTGGATTTCAATCTCAAGTTCCACGTGACTTCATCTCAAAGCTCTAGGCATAGCGGCGTCGACGAGCATCTCCGACGAGATAGCCAAATCGGAGGAGAGAATGTGAAAGAGGAGAGAGAGACAAGAAAGCCAAATTAGAGGAGAGAGTATCAGGGAAGAAAAAGAGAGAAAAACAGAGAAGCGAAGGAGAAAGGGCGAGAAATAAGAGAAGAGACAAAGAAAAAACATATAATTTGATATGGGGTATTTTTTGGTTTTTGCATTTGTAAAATAATGAATCATGTTGACTAACATCTAGCTGGTTCAGTTGGTAAGGGGCTATTCTACTTAAACAAGCGACTCGGATTCAAGGACTTGTAAAGGTAGCTACCAGTGTTGGAAGACTATTGTCGCTTTCGGGTCTCTTCGTAGGTCGACTTCAGATTAATCGTGCTAAACCACCCAAACATTGAGGGGCCCCTAAGAGTTCGTGCCATTGTGGTAGACCCAGATACCAAGGTGTTTCACAAAAAAATATAATAATTGTTGAGGGTAAGCTCGGCACCGTCGTCAAGGAGCCAAACTCCTAATGGTTGACCAAACAACTCGGCAAAAGGTATGTGGAGCTCACGACTGACCCCAACGACCTTGGATGTCATGTCTAAGGTGCTTCTTAGGTGCCCCCGGGCCGAACCTCATCAAACTACCTCCTCAGACTAAGTACCAGCTCAGGTCGGACTACTCTCGTTCGAAAGTATACTGCTACTCGTTATCATAGGCTAACATATGGCAAGCAATTCACCATCAGATGGGAGCCAATCCATTGGCAGAGGCACATGATACTTGTCACGTGCCACCTAACACGCCTTGATATGACACTCAGCTTATGGGCAAAACCTACTTAACACCCAATCCAAGTAGTAGCCTATAAAGAGGATGCATTTATTGCATTCTAGCAAGTAAGCTCCTTCCCACCTAATGAGTTCTCGACTCTTGCCGAGCAACCCTTGACTTGAGAATCGAAGAGCCATTTCTGTTGACTAACCATTTCTTGCCTTCGAAGCGTCCCTCCTCTTGTTGCAAGTTTACCTAACTAGACAGAGACGAACAAGAAAAAGCTAAACACTATACGCACGCCGCACGTGGTGTTGATTTGACGCCGAACCTCGGTAAGCATCAACATTTTGGTGCTAGAAGGAAGGCACCTACGTCTTCACTTAACAATACTAACCACAATTTCAAATACCAAGATGGTAACTTGAGGGAACGCCTGAGATGATGCTTCCCGATAGGAGGGGTTGGGAGATGTACAAAACCAACATCAAAAACCAGGTAGGCCTAGGGTCCGCCCTTGGGCCACGAGGTCCTAGTCCGAAAGACAAGGAGGCACGGCCAGGGGTGAACAAAGACAGGACTCGATCACTGAAGACCCAATCCGGGAACTTACCAATGTAGTCTAGATACTTACATAGCAGCTCGCACAACAAGCTCAATATCAGGCCGCATCTAGCCTCTTACCTCCAGCACCGGTTGACCAGGTTGGAGGTTGAGTAGGACGAGATGCAGTCGACCTCAACGAAGTTGATTTCGAGCACTCTAGAGGCTTCACACATGGCGTCTTGGCCAACAGCAGACTTGTCTAAGAAGGTCGACTCGGCCCATAAGGAGTACAGGTTCCGTCACTACAAGATTCCCAAGCATATGTATTTGACCATCTTGGGCACCAAGGAGAAATGCACCAAGGTCACCAACCTGGAGTAGGTGACCGCATGGAGGATGGAGCACCCTATATGGTTGAACTGCCCGAGGACTGAAAAGAGGCACGTCGGATCCACAACAACTCGACCCGATATTTGATGATCAGTGGAAATTTATATCGGCAAGGCTACGCCACTCCATGTCTCAAGTGCATAGGGCCCAAGGAAGCCGAGTATTTAATGTAGGAAGTTCACAAAGGCCTACATGAAAACCATTCTAGGGGGAGATCATTGGCCCAAAAATGTATCTGGTAGGGCTACTACTGGTCGACCATGGAGTAGGATTGAAAAAACTACGCATAAAAATGCCTTAAATGCAACCAATTTGTCAAGATGCCCGGATACCATGCCGAGCCACTCACCTCAGTTACATTGGCGTGGCCATTTGCTAAATGGGCCATCAACCTAATCAAGCCCCTTCCTCAAGCCCGATCCCAATTCAAGTACGACATTGTGGCCATCGACTACCTCACCAAATGAGTCGAGGTAGAGCCGTGTACTAATATGATCGAGGCAAAATGTAACAACTTCATATGAAAAAATATCATTTGCCGATTTGAAATCCCACACACCATTATCACCAACAATGTAAAACAATTCGAATCCTCAAGTCTCCTTCGCCTATGCGAACAGCTCGTCCTCTCTGAGCTGCCCACAGAGCAATGGGCAAGTAGAAGTTGTTAATACGACAATCAAAAATAACTTGAAGAAAAAGCTCAAGGGCCTCAAAGGAACATGGATAGACGAGCTCCCTAAAGTGACCTAGGTTTACCAAACAACTGCCCACATAGCTACCGGGAAGACTCCATTCTCGCTTCTATATAGAGCAGAGGTAGTCATCCCAGCGGACGTAGGGTTGCTCAGCTTTAAGGTTGAGCATTACGACGAGGTCCAAAATGTCGAGGTTATGATGTCCAAGCTTGATTTGCTTAAGGAAAAGAGGAACCAGGCAGCAATCCATAATGCTACTCAGAATCAAGTCATGGCTCGATATTACAACAAGCATGTACAGCCAAGAAGCATCAAGATCACAGATTTGGTACTCAAAAAGGTCACGGTTTCGTAACTTGAGGTGGGGCCCTTTGGTCCAACATAGGATGGTCTGTACAAGGTCGTTGCAATAGTCTGGCCAGACACCTACCGACTATCTGATATAGAGGGAAACTTGCTCGGTCATCCCTGGAATGCCAAGCTTCTAAAGAAATTCTTTTGTTAATCTCAACCAGAAATACTTTTGACCTCTAGCTATATTATTTTTGTAACTAGACCTATTGAATAGGATTAAAATGTAAATACAAAATATCAACGAGATATAAATTCCTACAATGTTCCATCGAGCAAAATGTGTTAAAGGAATAAAACATATCCCAAAGAGGGATAATGTAACTCCAACCCAGAGGACCAGGCTACAACTCCGGAAGACAGAGAGCCGTCCTACTTAAATGGACTGGGGGCTAAATAGCAATCAGTCAACCATAAGTTCGTTGCTATACAAACTACCCACCAAGAGTCGCCCTCGCATGATACTTACCCGACTACCATTAGACTTGGACAAGTTCTCATACACTTAAACAAGTGTAGGGGGCGATAGGGTATGGGTTATCACATGTCGTTGTACTCTGCCAGACCGAGAAATGAAGGTCCTTGCTCGGATTAACTTGGATCTTTGGCCAATCGAGAAATAGGGGTTCCCTGCTCAAATTAACTTGGTAACTTCCGAGAACATAAACTCTGCAACAATAGGATTAAAAAAGAGGAGTTTGAAAAACTATAGTCTAGGAATGCCCTTTCCAAGGAGCATCCAACTTGATTCGAATTCCCAATCAACTCTGAGGCCAAGACACCTATGTCAACTCGGTGAAGCAAAGGTTAAACTATGTTCCTGAGAAACTCTTCGCACCGAAAAATGAAAAAACTTATTCGAGAACAATTGCACTTGGAAAATGTTAAAAAGGAAACATATTAGAACCTAAGAAGCGATGAGCTTGGAAAAGAAGAAAAGAAAATTCATGAAAAGAGTGGTGGGGAGGTACAGCCAACCAAGCACCTATCGAGCCTAGATACACAACAAAAAGGAAAAAGAAACAAACTATGCTTGGCCCCCATCTCTAGCATTGTCTTCGCCACCACCGACACCTTGCTTGTTCCTATCATCATCGCTGTCCACTTCAACGACCTACTCCTGCTCCGGTTGTTGAGTTGTAACCTGCTCCGGCTAGACTATAAGTAACCAATTGAAGTTCATAGCCTCAGGATGCTTCTGGATTAGATAATCATGGAGATCGGTCATACCAAAATAGTAGTAGTTTGTGTACTTCAGAAACGCCTTGAACTCCTCCACGACTTGGGTGAGTCAGTCAGGGAGCTCTTCCAAGAAACACCTACTTTTTGCTTGAGAGGCCTCCAACTAGCCCCTGAGCCGAATGGCCTTGTCCTTGGCCAGTTTGACAACTCTCCTCGACTCCTCGGCCTCCGCCTTGTCCTAGTTGGCTTCTTCCTTCGCCTTCCTTAACTCTTCCTCGGCCTAGAAAGGGACACCTTGATTTAATTAAGCTCAGTGATTTTCTCACCGAGCTCCTTCTCAACTCCCTTCCACCTAAGGAAGGTCTTCTTGTGCCTCTCCTTTTCAAGGTTGAATTCCTTCAACCTAGTGGCATAAGCCATGTGCATGAAGGCACTTGTCTGAGGAAAATAGGACTATTAGCGTGCAACAAAGAATAGGATAAGAAAGGAAGCTTGGGGTGGATTAGGCACTTACCTTGGTAGCTGAACACAAGGCGGCCTCGGACAAGCCCTTGAAATCCTCTCCTCTGAGGTTCACTAAGAAGTCCACCTAAGGAATAGCATTCCCAAGGTGATAGAGGATGTGCCAACTATAGTTTGCATGCCTTGTTAGGGTAACTACCGAGAAGGGCTCCGAAATGTCAAGGCCATAATGTCCGAGCTTGACTTGCTTGAGGAAAAGAGGAACCAGGTAGCAATCCGTAATGCTGCTCGAAATCAAGTTATGGCTCGATATTACAACAACCAAGTACAGCTAAGAGGCATCAAGGTCAGAGATTTGGTACTCAAAAAGGTCATGGTTTTGCAGCCTAGGGTGGGGCCCTTTGGTCCAAAATGGGACGGGCTGTGCAAGGTCATTGGAATAGTCTGGCCAGGCACCTACCAACTATTTGATATAGAAGGAAACTTGCTTGGTCATCCTTAGAATGCCGAGCTTCTGAAGAAATTCTTTTGTTAATCCCAGCTAGAAATATTTTTGACCTCTGCTATATTCTTTTTGTAACTAGTCCTATTGAATAGGATTAGAATGTAAATATAAAATATCAATGAAATGTTAATTCTAACAATGTTCCATTGAGCAATACGTGTTAAAGGAATAAAACAAAACCTGAAGAGGGATAATGTAACTCCAACCTAGAGGACTAGGCTATAACTCCCAAAGACAGAGAACTGTCCTACTTAACTAGACTAGGGGGCTGAATAGCAATCAGCCAACCACAAGTCCATTGCTATATAGACCACCCGCCAAGAGTCGCCCTCGGATGATACTTGCCCGACCACTATTAGACTTGAACAAGTTCTCATAAACTTAAAAAAGTCTAGGGGCAATAGGTTATGGGTTATCACACGCCGCTATGCTCTGCTAGACCGAGAAATGGGGTTTCCTTGCTTGGATTAACTCAGATCTTTAGCTGATCGAGAAATGGGGGTTCCTTGCTCAAATTAACTCGGTAACTTCCAAGAACATTAAACTTGGCAACAATAGGATTAAAAAAGAGGAGTTCAAAAAACTATAATCTAGGAATGCCCTTTTCAAGGAGCATCTAACTTGATTTGAATTCCCAATCAATTCTAAGGTCGAGACACCTATGTCAACTCGGTGAAGCAAAGGTTAAACTATGTTCCCGAGAAACTATGCGTGCCAAAAAATGAAAATACTTATCCGTGAACAATCGCACTTGGAAAATGTTAAAAATGAAACATATTGGAACCTAAGAAGTGATGAGCTTAGAAAAGAAGAAAAGAAAATTCATCAAAAAAGTGGTGGGGAAGTACAGCTAACTGGGCACCATTTCAAGCCTAGATACACAACAAAAAAGAAAAAGAAACAAACTATGCTTAGGCCCCATCTCCAGCATTATCTTTGCCTCCGCCGACGGCTTACTCGTCCCTATGATCATCGCCATCCACTTCGATGACCTCCTACTGCTCCAGCTGCTGAGTTGTAACCTACTCGGGCTGGACTATAAGTGACCAGTTGAAGCTCACAGCCTCAGGATGCTTCTGGATTAGATAATCTCAGAGATCGATCTTACCAAAATAGTAGTAGTTTGTGTACTTCAGGAATGCCTTGAACTCCTCCACAACTTGGGTGAGTCAGTCGGGGAGCTCTTCCAAGAAACACCTATTTTTTGCTTGAGAGGCCTCTAGTTGGCCCCTGAGCCGAATGGCCTTGTCCTTGGCTAGTTTGACAACTCTCCTTGACTCCTTGGCCTCCGCCTTGTCCTGGTTGGCTTTTTCTTTCGCCTTCCTCGGCATAGAAAGGGACACCTTGATTTGAATAAGTTTAGTACTTTTCTCACCGAGCTCCTTCTCAACTCCCTTCCACCTAAGGAAGGTCTTCTTGTGCCTCTCATTTTCAAGGTTGAATTCTTTCAACCCGGTGGCATGAGTCATGTGCACGAGGCACTTGTTTGAGGAAAACAGGACTATCAGCGTGCAACAACGAATAGGAAAAGTAATGAAGCTTGGGGTGGATTAGGCACTTACCTTGGCAGCTGAACGCAAGTCGTCCTCGGACAGGCCCTTGAAATCCTTTCCTCTAAGGTTCACTAAGAAGTCCTCCCGAGGAACAGCATCCCCAGGGTGATCAAGGATGTGCTGGCGGTAGTTTACATGCCTCTTCGGGGTAACTACCAAAAAGGGCTCCGAAATGCCGAGTTCATGAAGTCCGAGCTTGACTTGCTTGAGGAAAAGAGGAACCAGGCAACAATTTAGAATGCTGCTCGGAATCAAGTTGTGCCGCGATATTACAATAAGTGTGTACAGCCAAGAAGCATCAAGGTTGGAGATTTGGTACTCAAAAAGGTCATGGTTTTGTAGCTTGGGGTGGGGCCCTTTGGTCCAAAATAAGACAAGCCATACAAGGTCGTTGGAATAGTCTAAGCAGGCACCTACCGACTATCTAATATAAAGGGAAACTTGCTAGGTCATCCGTGGAATACCGAGCTTCTGAAGAAATTCTTTTTGTTAATTTTAGCTAGAAATACTTTTTGACCCCTAGCTATATTCTTTTTGTACCTAGACCTGTTGAATATGATTGGAATGTAAATACAAAATATCAATGAAATATAAATTCCTACAATGTTCCATCGAGCAATATGTGTTAAAGGAATAAAACAAATCCCAAAGAGGGATAATGTAACTCCAACCCAAAGGACCAGGCAACAACTCCCGAAGACAAAGAGCCATCCTACTTAATTGGACTAAGGGGTTGAATAGCAATCAACCAACCACAAGTTTGTTGCTATACAGACTACCTGCCAAGAGTCACCCTTGCATGATACTTGCCCGACCACCATTAGACTTGTACAAGTTCTCATAAACTTAAACAAGTCTAAGGGGTGATAGAGTATAGGTTATCACACACCACTATGGTTTGCTTGACCGAGAAATAGGGGTTCCCTGCTTAGATTAACTCAAATCTTTAGCCAACTGAGAAATGGGGGTTCCCTACTCAAATTAACTCGATGACTTTCGAGAACATTAAACTCGACAACAATAGGACTAAAAAAGAAGAGTTCGAAAAACTATAGTCTAGGAATGCCCTTTCCGAGGAGCATCCAACTTGATTCAAATTCCCAATCTACTCTGAGGCCAAGACACCTATGTCAACTCGGTGAAGCAAAGATTAAACCATGTTCCCGAGAAACTCTTCATGCCGACATGTGAAAATACTTATCCGAGAACAATTGCACTTGAATAATGTTAAAATGAAACATATTAAAACCTGAGAAGTGATGAGCTTGGCACCTCTTAAGCCTAGATACACAGCCAAAAAGAAAAAGAAACAAACTATGCTTAGCCCCTATATCTAGCATTGTCTTTGCCGTTGCTAACTCCTTGCTCATCTCTGTCATCATCGCTGTCCACTTCGATGACCTCCTCCTGCTCCGGCTATTGAGCTGTAACTTGCTCAGGCTAGACTATAAGTGACTAGTTGAAGCCCACAGCCTCAGGATGCTTCTAGATTAGATAATCTTAGAGATCGATCATACCAAAATAGTAGTAGTTGGCATACTCTAGGAACGTCTTGAACTCTTCCACAACTTAGGCAAGTCGGTTGGGGAGCTCTTCCAAGAAATGCCTATTTTTTGCTTGTGAGGCCTCCAACTGGCCCCTAAGTAGAATAGCCTCATCCTTGGCGAGTTTGATAGCTCTTCTCGACTTCTAGGCCTTTGCCTTGGCCTGGTTGGCTTCTTCCTTCACCTTCCTTGACTCTTCCTCGGCCTAGAAAGGGACACCTTGATTTGATTAAGCTTAGTGATTTTCTCACCAAGCTCTTTCTCAGCTCCCTTCAACCTAAGGAAGGTCTTTTTGTGCCTATCCTTTTCAAGGTTGAATTCCTTCAACCCAGTGGCATGAGTCATATGTACGAAGGCATTTGTCTAAGGAAAATAGGACTACCAGTGTGTGACAAAGAATAGGAAAAGAAAGGAAGCTTGGGGTGAATTAGGCACTTACCTTGGCAGCTGAACGGAAGGCGGCCTCGGACAAGCCCTTAAAATCCTCTCCTTTGAGGTTCACTAAAAAGTCCTACTAAGGAATAGCATCCCCAAGGTGATCGATGATGTGTTAGTGATAGTTTGCACGTCTCCTTGAGGTAACTACCGACAAGGGCTCCATGGTCGTAACATCCGCCGTAGGAGTCTCGCTTGATGAAGCCCTTGTCCTCGTCGGCTGGGTGGTTGTTCTTGGACCAATGTAGGTTGTTGTTCGGGCCATAAGGGAAGCTTCATCCTTATAGTCCTTTTACGCTTCTTTTTGGTCACCATAGCTTTGCCTTTTTGCTTGTGATGGCTCTCTGTCAGAGCATGCCTCTCTTCCACGATGCTCAGCCTTGAAGACATTTCTATAGTTAAAATCATCCAAAGTCAGAACCAGGTCGGCATGTTAAAAAAAAAAACCCAGGCAGACCTCCGATCTAGAGCTGGCGCGACAGGTATAAAAGACGAACCACGTCCTCGAGGTCCTCGTCTGCTACGAGTGGCCCCACATCTAAGGAGCCACCTAACGAGTCATCAGAGTTAGACGATGGTGGCTCCCTCATCGGTCACCCAGATCAGGAAGTGCTCGGCCCTAGGACGTCGACGACACTCGGCCTCGCGATTGTTACTTGCCCAATTGACTAGGCAGGTTGGGTGTTTAAAAGGGGATTTTTTCCATTGGGTTCCCGCAACCAACCATAAAGAGAGAGAATCTCGTTGCCAAGTAGGAACGACTCCTGCCTCCTCGCCTCTGGTTTCGCGAACAGGTCTTCAACCACCCTAATAATGTGGCTTGGCGCCCAAGGCCTTTTACTCTAGACGTGCCCCTATTCAAAGGTCGTTGGGACGAACTGGACGTTAGCGACAGCCTCATTGGCTAGGGCTAAGTAATTGCCTCCAACGTAGAACCAATCATATTTCCAGAGTTTGTTTGAGTCAGAGTTGCCCAAGATAAAGTCCTTCCTGAAGCTGGTGACATAATACCAGCAAGACTGCTCGGGAGGCTTCTTCATCTTGTAATCTTGTTTGAACGCCTCTTTGTGGGCCAGTGACATAGTCTTCCCATGGCATCTTTGTAGGCTGGTTGTACCACCATAATATGTACATCCCAATCAGCGACCTGTAACTGTTCGTGTTAAGCTGTGCCGGGCACATGTTGAGATCATTTAGTACTTGGTGGAGGAAAGGATGAAACGACAGACGTAGCCTAGCTCAGAAGAACTCCGTATATAAAGTAATACACTACTTTGGCAAAGTCAAAGGCGAGTCATTCTCCTCCCGCGTGATGAGAATGACGTCGTCTAGGATGTCAAACTCGGCATACAAGTCCTCTAGTAGAGATTCCGTCATGGCACTGGTGTCGGCCACTGTTGACGTTTGCCCTAGCCGGGTGATCCGATAGGCTATCACTCCTCAGACTTGAGTGACTTTGACCGTCCTCTAGGGTGTTCTCGACTAGCCCTGCCTCCTCGACTGTCTGTTCCTCGTTGGAGAGGTCAACAGTTACCCTGCCTACAACTGGGACAGGGGCCCCGGAGTCTCCACTAGAAGTGCTTGGAACATCAGCTATAGCCTCTAGCTTGGCTCACTCTTAAGCAGTAACTCAAGACGTGTTGACAGTGGCTGCCCTGATGTAAAGATCCTCACCTCTACACGGTCTCACTAGTCAATCCCTATCCAGCAGGTTGAGGAACTTTTGCTCAAGGACGGTTTGGGAGTCAACCCTCAGTATTTCAGCCAATCGGTCAGCTTCGTCCTGCTCTAGGGAAAGGCCTTTGATGTCAACCTCCACGAAAGGTGAGTTGGCCTCAGGATTACTTTCTAACCAAGAAATATTAATGTTTTGGGAATCTAATAACTCGCTCCTTTTTTCGTACTCCTTAAGAAATTACCTGTTTGGGCTATGAAAGCATGGGAACAAAGAGCTCTTGGGTTACTGATTGTAGCTCGACAGCTAAAACTCAAGAGCAACAAAATATCACTTCGATTGCATGTGGAAATGACAAAAAAAAGGGGCCAATTTATAGCCATTTCAAGCAAAAAATCTAGGTGCAAAAAACGAAGAGACATGATGATTACGCTTGTTAGGAGGTACAATCGCTCACATCACGAGACGTGTCTCTAGGCTCCCTCACACGACCTTTCATCTTGCACCACCTCAGGATGCCTTTTTATCTTCTGTCCTGAGCCAACATCAGTCCACCCACCTGGACACCAATCAAGTGAACTGGGAGGCTACTATTGACGGTGAGCTCAACACTATAGCCGAAGAGCCAAACTCCTGGTGGTCGGCCAAACAGCTCGGTAAAAGGTACGTGGAGCTCATGACTGACCCCAATGACCTTGTATATCATGTCTGAGGTGCTTCTCAAGGTCCCTCAGGCCGTACCTCATCAGGCTGCCTCCTCGAACTAAGTACCAGCTAGGGTCGGACTACTCTTATTCCAAAGTAGACTGCTACTCGCCATCATAGGCTAACAGATGGCAAACAACTCACCATCAGACGCGAGCCAATCCATCGATTAGAGGACGTGACACTTGTCATGTGCCACTTGACACGCCTTGATGTGACACTCTGGTTATAGGCAAAACCAACCAACACTCGATCCAAGTGGTAGCCTGTAAATAGGACGCATTTATTGCATTTTAGCAAGTAAGCTCCTTTCTACCTAACGAGTTTCTGACCTCTACCGAGCAACCCTTACCTTGAGCATCGGAGAGCCATTTTTGTTGATTGACCATTCCTTGTCTCCAAAGCGTCCCTCCTCTTATTGTAGGTTTACCTAACTAAGTATAGACGAACAAGGAAGAGCTGAACATCGTGCGCCGCAGCACGTGGTGTTAATTCGATACTGGACCTCGATAAGCATCAACAATAATAATAATGAATCATGTTGAATATGCTATTTTTTTTTGCTTTTTCAAATTATCTAACATAATTTCTGATACGTATCTAAAATTCTAACATTTTTTGTAATTTCTATTTTTTTCCTTGCTGAATTGGGTTCTCCAACTCTAATTCACATTTTTTGAAATAATGAACCTTTTTCTTTTGGGCTTTTTAAATATATGTCATGAAAATAAAACTTTGGTTGATTTATGCCACTAAAAAATAATTGCAGAGAATGCCATGCCACATTAACATGCTATATTTGATAATACTAAATATACCCTCAAAGTATCTAGCCCCAATACTGACCAAAAACCGCCATAATACTAATATCTAATAAAGATACCAGCCAGTATCCACCGTGATACTAGCTGATATCAGCCATTACCAAAGGCACCACCATTGCCTGAATACTTTAAAAATACAAAACAAAATCACAAGCATTTCAGAAAATAATAGTAGTAGTAGTAGTCGTGGTAGTAGTAATAATAAACACAAATCTGTTTCAAGAACAAAAAGCAAAAGAAACACATATCTCAAGTCAATGACGGCCACCATTGCATAGTGGCTACCGTGCAGGGGGCAACCAATCCAAGCAGAGATCTCTCCCACTTCGATGCTGACTCTAGTATTCGTCTTGATGTGTGAGATCTCTATGGCAATCTCGACAACACCGCAAACTTAGCAAGGGAGCATTGGTGCATGGTGACTCTAACAAGAAAAAGGGGAGACAAAGGGAAGGGGGAAATGGAGAACAACTTTTGAACTTTAGCCATGGCTTGTCCATGCTCGATGTGCAGCTCTCGAAGTTCAGCCGTGGTTGGTTATTCGTTATCAAAGTCAAGCATAGTCTAACAATGTTCAATTGAGATGAATGAAGATGGAGGCATGACGGATCTAGTGGTGTTGTTTCTGTTGTAAGAGTGAACGACTCGAGGAGGGAGAAAATAAGGACAGCGACGACAAGAGGCAAAAGAAGGAGAAAGTGAGGGAGAGAGGAAAAAATCCTCATAAAAATGAGGATATATTAGTCTTTTTACTTAGGTCTTTATTTTGCTATGTGGTATTCAATCAAATAATATAGCATATGGCATAAATTAATCAACACATATAAAATATGGCATGAAGCATAAATATCTCTTATTTTTTTCCATTAAAAGAAGAAAAAGAAAAAGATTAGTAGTATCATCTTGTCTCTATTCTTATCGTCTATCAAAAAAACCTTGAGGCCTACTAATAACAAGGGTCTGATCTAATTCTACTCAAATTATGAGCCAAATTTCAAGCAAACCATGGATCTTAATGTCGCACTTCTCATTGGTCCAACAAGACTTTCTACATTACGGTTGGCAAGCTTCAGATCTTGGACATCTAGGAAGGAGAAGAATTAAAAAATCTTTATGGCTACGCCAACTCATTGGTAGTTGTAATGATGAATTTAGATGCCTTTTTGTTAATTTTGCATTATCAGTAGTCAATTGGTGGGGTGACAAGATTGTTCGTTACCCTCGACAAAGGTTGGGTTCCAGTCACTTCAATGGTAGGCAAAGTATATTATGAGCAACTGTTTATGAGGGATTCATATTCAATGTTGAAATGGGTTGCCTAATATGATTATCGAAGACATAAATCTCTATTATAGGTCCTTTTTTCTAGCCAAAAATTTTAAAAAAAGGTGAGTTATATGAATACGGATCTAAATGAATTAGATTGTAACAAAAATCTTTATAATTTTGGGGAATGATGTCTAAAATCTTATGAGAATTTATACGAAAAGTCACTTGTAAAAAAAGTGATTTTTTTCAATTTCTTCAATTAATGAAGAATTTCTTAAAAATACATTTTAAAATTTTGAAATTATTCTCATAACTTTCTTATTCATTCATCTCTTTTCTAACGGTAAAGTTGTTGATGCGTGACCAAGCCTCACTGTCAAGACGAGCTTCGTGACCAAGCATTTTAGTCCTGACAAGGCTCCTTGAGTCTACCATCGGCAACAAGGAAAAAGGAATTAAGGCTTTCTTTAGTGGGAGATTGGGAGTTTTTTCAATTTAAATGTCTGAGGTATTATTTAATTTTGGGCTGATTTTAGGTTAAGATTCTCCCTATATTGAAGTTAGGGTTTTTATTTTTATTTGCTGAATTTCAATATATGGAGTAAAAATGTTGGTAAATCTAAATTATACCGAGGCCAATCATAAGCAATAATTTAGGCTGGTTCGTGCCCCATCAAAGATATTACAAGCGATCATCAGATCAATAAATGATCATAACCTAATCGCATTAATGAAATAAGTTATTCAATTTAAAATTTTGTTTTTTTTTTATGCTTGCTGAGCTAAAGTTCCTATATACAGAATTCTCAGTATCATTAACATCGTGCGTCTGGAGAATATAAGAATACCATTAGTAGTTTTCATCTAAAAATTCTACAATATTTAAGTTATTTAGTGCAAGTTTTCAACCATGACTTTTATAAATTTCTTGATGTGGCTAATAAAAATGTTACATACACACCCCTTCAATTATCTATACCATGTATAAAAGTGGAAATAATTTTTGTTCTTCAACTTTCTTTTGAACCAATCTAATTGTTTAAGCTTACTCTTTTTTTAATCAACTGAAACATAATGGCTCAAATTTAATACACATGGCTTTTCTATTTACTCACACCTCATGTATCAAATTGTGTTCACTTTTTTTTTTTGTTTTTAAATGCTTTGCAAATGCCTACAATGTTTGTACAATCTTTCACTTATTCTTTTCATTTTCTTTTAGTTTTATTTTTCACAAACTCATACTTATGTATTAAACTTAATTATAATCATTATATTTTCATTTTCTCTACTCTCTCACTTTATTCACACTTTCTTATTTGCTTTCACCATTACATTTATTGCCACTTACTACTAGAAATTTTATAACGTCTACAATTTAAAAAATTATGATAAATAATTATATATTGGCTATACATAATTAGGTTTACGTCTTTACATTTACATATGCAAATGATGTACATATTCAGGCTCAATTTAAATTAGAAGTGGAAATTATAGTGTGTCTATCTATATATTTTCAAAGAGGAAGAAATAGACAAATTAACTATTTGTTTCAAAATATTATTAATTATGAGGTTTTAAAAAATGCAACAAAAAATTTTGTTACTATGGGGATGTACATTAGGCATATCCTTCATGCTACGCTATATAGAACAGAGAATGAGGCTGCATTACTTTGGACTTCAACTAAATAATCCAATGATAGACATAGCCCTATATTTTTTTTAACTTTAAAATGCAATGGTCAAGACGTTAAGATAGATGCGCAGAAACGATAAGATGTTTTTTATTGTATATTATTTATAAATAAATAAATTGAATGTTTATTATATTTATATGTATATATTTTAAATACTTTAAAAACATCATTATAATTCTATAATTATATACGTGATCTTTAACATTGTATTTAAGTGTTAATACATAATGATAATATTTAATGATGATAATTAAAATAACCAATAATTTAACTAATCATCATAATTAATTGTTCAATTAAAGTGTGGAATCTTTATGCTTTGTTTAGAAGGAGGGATTGATAGATAGAAAGATGAAGAAAGTTAGACGGATAAAGAATGTAAAAGATAGAGAGGATTATAATAATTTTTCAAATTGTTTGGCAGGAGAAAAAAAAGAGTTAATAAGATGGATATTTTTACTATTTATTTAATAATTTTATAAGGTAAAATAGTCTTTAAATCTAAATATGATGAACTAATTGGCGGATACTTCCATCATTAGAAGAAGTAGTTTTGGTGGGCTTAAGAGGAGATATCATCCCTCCACCTCTCTTCTCTTTCATCTCTTCCCTTCAACCAAACAAAGGATTCTCCCCCTCCACCCCTCCCCTTCCACCCATCTCCCTCCCTGTAATACCCCAAAATTAATTATGTGTTATTAAAATGTAAGATAGTAGATTAGTATACCATAATGAATGTTTTAAACTTAATTCAACTATTTTGTGGAAATTTTTGAATTTATGTTGTTTTGATTATTTTAATAATTTTAAATATCTTAAAGTTGCTTCTAATTGTTATTTTGAATTTCGAAACAAAATAATTTGTTAAAATACTTGCTTTATAAAGCTGTGGGTAGCACACAATTTTCACACAGTAAAACCGCCTACTTTTCTCTTTATTTAAACCTCTATCTCTCTCTTCCTCTAGGCTTTTCTCTCTCAAAATTTTAAAAACGAAAATCAATTTCAAGCTTCGGGTTAGTGGATTGGAAGCTCGGGAACTCGATTGGATGACTACAAACTCCTTTTAAAGCTTCGATTCGAGATTAGTTTCTAAATTTCAAAACTTTTCTATTTTTCAATTTTTCTT
>LNSY01386311.1:0-10841 GCA_002024485.1 Artocarpus camansi
GATGGGTAGAAAGACATCCTTAAACCATATTCGCATATGGGGATGTTCTTCTTATGTCTTGTAAAAGGAAGCAAACAAGTTGGAAGCACATTCGAAAGCGTGCGTGTTTGTATGATATCTAAAAGGGACAAAAAGAACTTACTTTTATAACCTAAAAGAAAATAAAGTCGTGGTTTTAACAAATACAACTTTCCTTAAGGAAAGTTATATGAACAATTTTAAGCCTCAGAGTAAAGTTGTACTCAAGGTATTAGCGAGTGATTCAATCACTCTAGGGGGTTTCGGTTGAAACTAATCCAATCAATGCAGAAAAACTGACTGAATAACAACCTAAGGAACTTTGGCATAGTAGGAGGATTGAGCTTCAACCTAAAAGGTATATGTTTAATGGTAAAGCTTACTTGGCTGAATCGATTGAACATGATAAAGATTCTTACACTTACATAGAGGCTATAGAGGATGTTGATTTAAAGCTCTAGATAGAAGCTATGAACACTGAGATGAATTCTATGAAGATTAATTAAGTCTCGAAAAGGTAAAACGCATAGGGTGTAAGTGGGTCTACAAGAGAAAGAGAGGAATAATCAGGAAGTCGAAACCTATAAGGCTAGACTGGTAGCAAAGGAATACATAAAAAAAGAAGGAATCGATTATGAGAAAAACTTTTCACTTGTAGCCATGCTTAAGTTAATATGTATTCTCTTGTCTATTTATGCCACTCTCGACTACAAGATTTGGCAAATAGATATCAAGATGGCATTTCTAAATAGCTATCTTGATGAAACCATATTATGGTGTAGTCGAGCAGGTTCAAAGCAAAGGGTCAAGAGAATAAGGTTTGTAAGCTACTAAAGTCTTATGGACTTAAGCAAGCTTCCCATTCTTGAAACATAAGATTTAATTAAGTGATTTAGGCTTATGGGTTTGAACAAATTATGAATAAACTATGTGTTTACAAACACATTAAGGATAGAAAGGTGGTTTTTCTACTGCTCTATGTAAATGACATTCTGCTTATTGGTAAGGACATGGGGGCATTGTCATCGGTTAAATTATGGTTGACTAAGCAGTTTGACATAAACAACTTGGGTGAAGCTAATTATGTTCTAGGTATCCAAATCTTTCAAGATAAGAAGGACAAAATGGTAGTTTATCCCATGCTATCTGCATAGATAAAATTCTCGAGAAGTATGCAACGTAGAATTCCAAGAAAGATGGGCAACCATTTAGTTTTGGAATTAGTTTTTTTAAGAAAGACTCTCTAAAGTCTGATGAAGAAAGAGAATATATGAAGAAGGTGTCTTATGCTTCGGCAGTGGGTAGTCTTATATATGATATGCTTTGCACATGATCGGATATTTGTTATGTGATCAGGATAATGAATTGATTTTAGTTAGATTCAAGACCAAACCATTGGGTTACGGTTAAGCATATTCTCAAGTACCTAAGAAGGACTAGAGGTTATATACTAGTGCATACTAGCGAGGATCTAACATCTTTTGGATACATTGATTCAGATTTTCAATCTTGTCTGGATTCAAGAAGATTGACTTTAGGATTTGTTTTTAGTCTAGGAGGAAGCGCTTCAAATTCAATGATAGAGGCAAAGTATGTGGCGGCTAATGAAGCTTTGAAAGAAGCTGAGCTTTTCCATAAGTTCCTTGGAGATCTTGAGGTAGTTCCTGGTATGGATAAGCTGATGTCGCTATATTGTGATAACACTACAGCGATTACTAATGATAAGGAACCAAGATTTCATAAGAAGAGTAAGCATATATATCGATAGTATCATCAAATAAAGGACTTTGTTGAGGGTGGGTATGTTGCAGTATGCAAGATCGCATCTAAGAACAATATAGCTAATCCTTTCACAAACACACTACTAATGATGGTTTTTGAGAAGTACGTAAAGCCTATGGGAATACACAACATGTCACATTTACTCTCTTAGGGTAAGTGGGAGATTGTTAGACTATGTGCCTTAAGGATTAAATGATACAATAAGTTTTTGGAGACATTTAATAAATAAAGAGTTTATTAATTATTCATATATCAAATATTCTTCTCTTTATGTTCATTTTCTGTTGATTGTATGATAAGCAAACAAAAATCTAAGATTGTTAGTCTAAACCTTTAAGATCCTGTATGTGATAGACAAATTATGCGGAAGACATGAATATTAAAGATGATAGTCTAAATGATAAGGTCAGCAATCAAGAGAATAAAGTTGGGCTATTTATTCATGTTAAGATTGTTATGTTGTTTATCTCCTTAATAGAAGATTATTTGTCTTATTCATCGAAGTAGGATTTTACGAGTAGAAACATTGGTATATTGTTAAGTGATAATGTATTGAATTAAGACAAAAGTTAATTTGATTTGATTAATAATTTCATTTGTTTAAATCAATTCACTTTAGATAATCATATATGTTATGTCTTAATCTTGAAATAAATTAATGGGCATGTATTATTGACTAGTGTCTTTTGATGTACTAAAAGGTTACATCCTGATTTTGTGATGGTATGCATACCGATGTGTTGAAGACATGACTCTTGATCGACGTAAACTTGTTATTCATAAATATGAAATTCATAGCTCTTTTTGTAGAGTTAATAACATTCTCTTATACACATTATCATGTACTTAGAAGGTTGAAGTGCTCAACTATTTGAATACCTAAGTGTAACCAAATGGCATACTATTTATGAATAGTAAGTATCTCAAAGATAAGATGATGAAACATAAGATAAAAATAATTGAGAAGATAAAATAGAATTTATCTCTAAGCTAATTATAAATATCTTATAGGGATGTTATACATTATGATATGTCATGGAAGATTAGCTTATTAGTGCTTCATAATTTTATATAGTATTAGAGTTGATTATTATAAAATATATGTATCTAGGATATTTTATTTTATAATTATAAAAGCTTGATCTATATATGTCCATCAGGTCTCCTTTATTAGCTCATAATAATTCTTGTAATAATACGGCATGTGTTTTCCTATATATTTGTGAATTATGTTAATTATTAAATTGGCTAAAATTTGATAGGTTGAATTTAACAATTTATGTTGTTTTATTGGCTAAATCAATTTTGTGAATTAATTTGAAATAAATGTGTTGAATTATTTGAATAATATTTTATTTGATATAGGATTATCTGTATATGACTATTTTAATCATATTACTTTTCTATTAGGTTATTTGAATTAAAATTAAGGCTCTATCTAAGATTCTTGTATGAAATAAGATAGTTTAAGATTTCTAGATTATTGTTAAGTCGACAGGCCAGTGGTCAAGTTCGGTAGGCCAATGGAGCCAATTCGGTAGGCTGATCTCCTAGCTCCGTAGGTGGAACATGTGATAATATAGTTATGCATTTTTTACATGTTTATGATCAGAAGTTGATCCATACTCAAATTTTAAAGCCTAATCTAATAGGATTGACCCCAAATTCGAACACTATATAAAAGAAACAATTTTTTTATTATTTCTTAGATCATTTGAGAAGTAAAGAGTGAGTACTCTAGTAAGATAAAACTCTGAAACTCCTAAAGAGTTATTGTTAAACATCTAGAACTTTAGCTCTAGGTTTTCTCAATTAGTTGGAAGGAGAGTCACTAGAGGGGAAACTATATGACGTGCGACCACTCGCACTTTGATCAAGGATAGAAAACAATAAGGAAGACCAGTTGGTTGAGGCTCTTCCGAAAGGTTCTTCTCTAGTTAGACTTTTCTGCAGTCTTCAAAGAGGTATGTAAGATCTGTTACTAATTTATATACTTAGCATGTTAAACTTGTTATTTGGAAAAAACTTTGATTTAAAAATTTTAAAATTCGACTACATATTGTTTTCCAACAGTGAAGAACTGTAATGCTTCAAAATTAATTAATTATAATTAGTGTTATTTGGTAATTAGTGTGCCAAATTGAAATTTTAATATTAATTAATCACTTTTGGAATTCTATTTTCTAAATTCATTTTAATTATTTTAATTTATTTCTAGCAATTATTGAATTGTTTTAAAAATGAATTTCTAGTATTAGTTTTAGTGTTTTATTAGTTCAATTAAATTGCAACATTTCCTCTTAATCTATCTAATTAAAACCTAGGCCTTATACTAGCAAAAGTCCCAAAGTGACCCCTCTACCCCACGTAGATCTTTTTATGTGAAATACTCAGATTCTTGGAGACCATCTCATGCCAAAACCAACTTGTATGTCAAAAAAGTATATTTTAATCTTGATATTGACCTCTAAGAATAATGAAAAACATTTAATAAAGACCAAATATGATCTATATGGTTTTATACATAGGATTTAACCATTTCATATACTATATTGGGATTAAACTTGTTTTTATATTTATTTTCTTTATTTTTTGGAATGATGATGGAAAAAGATGTTTTGAAGTATTTGAGTTTGTTTTGAGAATGTTAGAAAACTCAAATTGAACTTGAATGCTCAAAATAGAGTATTCTAGTTGCAATGTCATGATCGACAGCGTTATGCTACTGCCTGACATGTGGTCAACTAAGAGAAATGTACCACCGTCAACCATAATGCATAAGAATTCATTGAGCAACCTAGACCCCACGTGTTCCAAATCTCATTGTAAATGTGTTTTGCTTGTCTTAGTGATTAGAAATCAATTTTGACATGTTTTAAAGAATGATTTAGTGTTACATGAGCAACATTTGAACTCTAAATGATTCTGACACACTAAGAAACCATGAACTCACATACTAAAGTGTTTTGGCTAAGTTTTAATATTAATAATTAGGTCTACACTTAAGGTTGCTTGTTGTCCCAATTGGAGCTAACGTTTAGCGAATCGGGACCACAGTGTAAGCGTGTTTTAATGCTAAGATTTGAGGTAGAACTCTTTATCCCTTCCATGTAGCCATGATTTTAATAGTAGTTGGCCGTATCATATATTCTTAAATGTTTAAATTAAATTTAAAATTATTTTCAACTACTTCGAAAATTGTTGAAAGGAAATGATTATAAACAAATTTTGATATCTCGGAATAAGCACCTTCGAGTAAGATAATGTGTTTAAAAAGTTTTCCAAACACCGATTGGTTTAGCTTTAAGTGCATGACACCGTATTGAGATCAAGTCGTGTAGAGGGCGACCTAAGGGGCAAGTCTTGAAACCCAGTCTAGGCCACTACGATGATGAGTATATTAGGTTTTGCACACAGTAAGTATTAATGAATGGTTTGAGATAAATCATATAATGTTAATGGTAAAAACTCCTGATGTTCAATTAAATTAATTTATTTATGATGCCTTTTAATTCAAGCTATGTCCTTTTATTTTATCTTATTTATTTACTGTGTTCATATGCAAGTTTAGAACTCAAGTCCTACTAAGCCCTTCCCTCGTAATTTTTATAGTCTTACTTTTCCTCTTGCTAGGTAGTTTATAGTGTACAGCTGAGTAGATTGTTGCCGGTTTACTCACAGAGTTTATGAGTTGCTTTAGTAATTTGTTTTTATCAAGGCATGTAATAATGAGACTAAATTTATGCACTTTGGTTTACGTTTGTTGGACTAAGGTTTGGTTGTATTTTCTTTCATGTCTGAACTATGTACGCATTATTGTGTGTCAGATAAGACTTAAACAGTATTTGGTGGATTTTTAAGTTTTTTTATGACTTCGAGGTTAATTCAATAATTTTCCCTTTTATGCCATGTTTAAAATGACTAAAGTTATTTATTTATGTTAAATCTTGTTACTTTTATTTTCATATTTTCTTGAAAAATGTTTTAAAATTAAGGATACCCCTTGCATTCAATTCAATTTTAGTTAATTAATCTTAATTAAACTGCCATGTCACCACTATGGTTTTGGGGCATGATAGCTTCATATCAAACTTAGTGAGTTCAACTGCCCACTTGGCTAATCTTCTAGGAACATCAAGCTTGTCCAGCATCACTTGCATTGGGTATGACGAAAGTGTGATGATAATGTCACCTTAGAAATATGGACTCTACTTTCTAGCAAACATAATGGGCACAAAGGTGAGCTTTCCAATCACAATGTATTTGGTTTCAACATGGAACAAAGTATGGCTTTTGGAAAACATTAGCATGTGGATCAAGTCTTCCTCTCTAACGAGTACAAAGCTTACTATTAGCGTTGAGACCTTTAGATAAAGGTATAAGTTTTTTTTGGCTTCAACAAAATTGGTGGGGTTGTAAGGTACCTTTTTAAGTCTTTAAAAGCTTATTTGCACTGATTGCTCCACTCAAACCTGGTGTTTTTCTTTAAGAGCTAAAAGAGTAGGAGGTGTTTGTCCGAGGAATGAGCTATGAACATGCTAAGTGCAGCTACTTGACCTATAAGTTTCTAAATGTCTTGCTTGCTCTGTGGCGATGGCATACGTTGAAAGCCTTGATCTAATTTGGATTTGCTTCAATCCCTCATTTTGTCACCAAGTATCTGAGAAACATCCCACTAGCAGCTTTAAAGGTGCACTTTTCTAGGTTTAGTTTCATATTATACGTCTTCAACACATCAAAGCATTCCTATAGGTGTTGAACATGGTGTTAAGCATAGAGGGACTTAACCGACATGTCGTAGATATAAATCACCATATTTTTTTCAATCTACTCTTCAAACAACATGTTAACAAGCCTCTAATAAGTGGCACCTACATTCTTTAACCCAAAAGGTATAAACTTGAAGTAAAAAATCCCTTGATTGGTGATGAAAGTTATTTTCTCTTGATCCACCAGATGCAAAAAGATCTAATTGTAATCGAAGAAGGCGTCAAGGAAACTCAAATCTTCATGGTCTGTTGTTATGTCAATGAGGTGATCAATGTAAGGTAGTGGGTAGCGATCTTTCGGACATGCATTGCTCATATCGGTGAAATTGATGCACATTTTCCACTTGCCATTTTTCTTCCTTATGATCACCATGTTGGCAAGCCAATCTAGATACTACACCAGTTGAATGAAGTCCATGTCGAGAAAATGCCTAATATTTTCCTTGATGATCTCATTTTTTTCCAAGTCTTCTACGCTTTTGTTACTCGATGTTCTGCCGATGAGTAATGATTTTTAGGTCAATCCATGGCATATTCGCATGGGACATAAAATAGTCTTTATTTGCCTTAAAAAATTTAACTATAACCGACTTCACATTTGGCTCAAGCTATGAGCCGATGTTCACTATTCTTCATCTATTTTTGGGTTTGATTTGTACTTCATTAAGCTATTCAAGCATTAGCTCCACTGACTCCTATTTGCTTGACCCACTCCATAGGCTTGTCTATAGTTAGTATAATATAGCCGACTTCTGCTCCATAGCCATTAGATAGCAGCTTCTTGCAGCATCCTAGCTTCCCTCGATCTTTCAAATTCCTTGTTGTGTTAGGAAACGGATCCTTTAATTATAAGCTGATGGAATTGATTTCATCATATGTATCCATGGCCTATCAAGGATCACATTGTAGTTAGACAAGCAGTTTATGACAAGAAAGTTTGTCATTTTGTTTTTACCTACAACAAAGACAAGCAATTTGATTCTTCCTATGATCGTGGTTACTTTGCCGTTGAGTAGATAGGGGTGGTGTTTGTTTTCCTAAACTCTTTCTCACAAATTTCTATCTCTTTCAGTGTTGAAAGGAACAAAATATCCACCAAGCTACAATTATCGATGAATATGTGACCAATCTTGTAGTCAGCGATATTGAGCTTTATTAAGAGCATATCATCGTATAGTCTATATAGGCTTGACACCTTGTTGTTATGAAATGTGATTGAGTGGTCAAAAAATTCTTCTATCATACTAGTTATTTGTTTCCTCACTCTTTCCTAGTGAGCCTTGATCTGGTTGTTAGTGCCCCCTATAAACTAAGCCCCCATAAATGGCTCCAACACTTTGCTTGTGGTTGAGTACATACGTTTGATGCCTTTTCTCTAATAAGTATTGCTGGAGATATCCTTTTTTCAATTAGGCCACTATCTTTGTTTGTAGATCCTAACAATCCACCATCAAATCACTTATGTCTTGATGAAACTTGCAATACTTTGACCTACCTTAGGACTAGTTTGGGGCCATCTTGCCTGGCCAACAAACTTAATCCTTTCCTTCTAGCTATATGATTAGCTCTGTTAGGGAAAATTTTAATGCATACCTTGGTGGCTAGAGAGGCCACTTATTTCCCCTTGAGGCCTTCATTCGTCTTTTCTTCTCTACTCGGTCTATTATGGAGTTATGGTCCGATCCCTTCGTTTTGGTCGTGCTTTTGTGGTGCTTTCTATGTTCTTTTATTTTGGGTTCTTGTTCTCACAAGCTCCTACTTACACTGCTTGTTTTCTTCCTCTAGGTCGATCTATCCATTTGCTCAATTGAGTGCCTCCTAATTCGTCTATGAATAATTTGAGTAGATGTTGTCTTTGAACTGAGATTTATGTAGGAACGCTTTCTTTAATGCTTCTCTTGTTGTGTCATTTTCCAAGTCTAAGATCTCCCAAATAGCATTATTGAACCTTTTAATGTAGGTTCGCATGGATTCTTCTTGACCTTGGACCACAGACTAAAGATCTTTGGTTGTCTTGCCCTTCATCGAGTAAATCTTAACAAATGAATCAGCTAGCTCCTTAAAATTGTCAATCGACATGGGCTAGAGGTTACAAATCCATCATAGTGTTGGTGCTTTTAAGCTCTACACAAATAACTTGCATATTGGAAGAGATGGTCCTTTGGGTCTGTTATCCCATTGAATGGAAAGAACATAAGGTTTCTATACTTAGGTAGGAAAACTGTAGTAATTTTTCTCATGAATGGAGTTTCTCGGATGTTCTTTGAGATCCCATTGAGTGCAAGAGTTTGGCTTGTCGCCATTGTTACCTTTTGATCGATTTTTTCCTTGACCAGCCTCGTGCATCATCTACTGGATTGCTTTCACTATCAGTAAGGTCAGGATTGGAGTGACTTTTGGTTGTTGCATTGTCTGCTAAAGCCCTATGTTTGGTAACACTGTTGTCTTAGTTGCCTGCCTTTTTGTGTCTATTAGAGTCATTTTAGTCATTGTGGCCGTTAGAGTCACTGTGTTTGTTGATGTTGTTGTGGCTGTCATGGTAGTTGCTATCGCTAGCGATAATGTGTACAGTAGCTACATTTTGCTTACCGGGCTACATGTCAGCTAATGCCTCATTGGTTGCTATCGCCATGGTTTAGTAAGCGTGGTTGAGTATCTAGTGTATAGAAAATAGTAATAGGAGTAGGCTACAAGTAGGGAACTTTAGGAGCTAATTTGTCTTCTGAGCATTCTATTTTCATTGCTTAGTTCTTTAAGCCATCTGTTCTGGACTCGAGAGCGATTGTCTTGCTCCTACAGTAGTGCTTTCAAAGACAACTCTTACGGCAAGAACTTCTAGTTGCTCATCTCCTTCAGCTACTATGGGTTTTGCATCCTCATTGTGCTCATTGCGAATGTCTTGGTTGTTTATATCGTCTGCCATGGCTAGTTATGGAAGTTGCTAGGAATCTAATGGATGCCAAACTATAAATTTTGAATTTACAACTAAATTTAAACAGATTAAAACACGATTTACTAATTAACTTAAGATGATTGGGACCTCAAACCACTATTATTAGGTCTTAATAAACTTCACAAACAACATTAGAAAAGTTTATAATAGTTAAATCGATCATAAAGAAGGAAATAAAGGTAAATATTGTTAAATAAAAGATACCACATGCAAGATTTTATAATGGTTCACTTTATAAATAAAGTTATGTCCATTGTGCTTCTTCAATATTTTGCAAATTCAATACAAGTACAAGGATTTAGACTAAGAAATGCAAGACTTCTTCAAATGGAACTACTTTGTTTTTGGAGTAATTTCTGCGTAGTTCTGCGTGTTCATGAGAGAATTCATATCCCATCAAATGATGCCTTTAGCTTCTATTTATAGAGGTCTTTGTAAGATCGTAGGCCTTAACTAGTAGTGAAAATAGTAGGCTTCTACAGTGCTTGAAGTATGGGGCGTGTGTCAATTGCATATTGGGCGTGAGTTTCAAGCCATGATCCTATATTCTACTTTAGAAATTAATGGATCTTCCCTTGTAACTTTCTAGCTTAATTTTGACTTATCAGTTCCAACGAATAAAATGTTCACCTTCTTGTCAATTGTCTCATGACCTTATACAAAGCAAATCGAACAAAGTGCCCCTGGTTAAATAGGGCAAGTCATAGCCAAAATCGAACACATCAAACCATTTGAATAACTTAACCTTTTAGGCTCGATTAAGCACATCTAACGGGCTCGATCTGCTCGAATCAACAACTGTGCTTTCCTTGTTGATTCTTTACATTATGATTTGGGCCTAACCAAATCATACCCAAATACTAACAAGACTTCAAAACAAGTAAAAAGAAACTAAGATAGAGATATAATATATAGATTTGAAGAATGAAGTTTGAATTTTTGGCTTGGGTGTAGATCAGAGAAGGCACTAAAGAACTAATATTCTCGAGATCTAATGGTGATGATAAGCAAACATGACTTTGCTAATTAATCGTTTGATGGTCATCATTTTCATGTGTAGCACAATAATCAATGGGCGACAAAGATGAGGGTTACAATGGGGGAGGGGAAGGTGAATGGGGGAAAGGAGGCGATGGTGTTGGAAAGTTTTGGGTTTTTTTTTTCTATTATTATTTGCTAAAAAGAAAGGTTTTTTTTTATTATTTGTTGATTATCATTAATATTAATAAATTGTTTTCTTTACCTTTTTTATTCTTCGTATATTTTAATTTAAATTTCTTTTACACGTATTAGATTAATACTAATATATTGTTTTCTTT
>LNSY01386361.1:0-12247 GCA_002024485.1 Artocarpus camansi
GACGGGTTTGTGAGCGCCAATGAAGTTGAGAAGTGAGTCACTGAGCTGATGACGAGATCCGATAGTAGCGACTCGGTAAGAAAGCGTGTATTATCAATGAAGGATGAGGCCAGAGCTGCTCTCGGCGATGGTGGTTCGTCTCGTGTTGCGTTGACCAAATTCACTGAGTCGTGGAATCAGAAGGTTGAGACTCACTGATTCAATGTCGCTCGGAATGTCTCTTTGGCGAGAAGCCACAGACGTAATTGTAAAGCTGCATTTGCAGCCAACTAAGACTTTCCGTTATTCATCCACAACTGCGATATTGTGACGTCAACATTAAATATGTTATTTTTACCCTTTTTAATGACATTTATTTTTATACTTTTTAACGACAAATAAAATGATAGCATTAACATTTATTTTTATACTTTTTAACAACAAATACAATAATAGCAACATTTGTATTGAAAACGGCCTTAAAAGACTTAAATATTGATGTTGAATACTGTGCTTTAAGTGTTTTCTTTTCTACTTCGGGGTTTTTCTCGTTGTGGGATTTTCTTGGAAGGATTTTGAAACCCTCCATTCAGATTAGGAGGTGTAATCCTTCTCTCCCGGTTCAGTTGCATCACTAATAGTTTTCGTTTACTTCAATCACATATAGCAAGAAAAGATTGTCGTTTTACTTATACGTCATCCAAGTCATCTCACTTTTATGTAACAGAAGCGTCCTCTAATAATGGTGAAAAAGACAACAAATGTCGTTTGGAAATTGTTAATTGTAGTTCTTGAACAATTTATTTGTCAGGACTTCAATTACATATAGCAAAATTTCATACTATTTATATAGAATCCTCAAGACAAAAATATATGCATAAGTTCTCAAGTTTACAAGTCTATACTTTGATTCCAATTCTAGAGGAGAAAGGAAAAGCATGCAAGACAATTTGGAAACCTTCAACAACATGAAAAAGGCGATTACTCCAACTTCAAGTGCTCCAGCTAATTACTGTTCAACATGACAGTTGTTCCTAATGTAAATAAATAACAAATAACAAACAATAAAATTACTAAAATGAAGTCAGAAATATTAGGAATTTGCATAATTTATGCAGTAACAAAAATATAAGCACCACTATTGAATTTCCTGTAAGATTCTCTGGCAATTAAGATATGGTTATGTGATTAAAAAAAAGTACACAAAAGACCACATCTTCTTCTAATTGACTTGCCGTTTAGTTTCCTCTCTGCAATCTTGGCTTGAACAATGCTCTGGCTCTCTTGTAGATCCATTTTTTTGTATCATCAAAGAAGTGGGAATAGGCATCTCTCCAAGAAGTTTTTGAGCAGTAAACTGCCACAAAAAATCCAACCCCGATGGTAACACCAAAGCCAAATATTACAAACCCGTCATCATCTTCTCCGTCTTTGTCGCTATCGCTACCATCATTGTCATGACCGGTGTCTTCATCGATCTCATCTCCCAGGCATTATTTTGTGAATGGTGGTCCACAGAGTAGGAGGTTTCCTGTAAATGAAGAAGCATTAAACCTCTGCATTTGGGTGCTTAGTGGAATTCTGCCCGTCAAGTTGATGTAGGACAAGTCCCAATAGCTCAGAAAATTCAAGCTAGAAAAGCTTGTTGGAATTCTGCCCGAAAGACGGTTTCTTGAGAAGTCCACAGATTCTAAAAGGCTCAACTTATCGAAGTCATGAGGAATGCCTCCAAATCAAGTTGTTCCTTGACAGGTTTAACGACACCAGTTCATGACTTTTGATGTTTTCAGGAATAATACCACTTAAGGACTTGCTTGAGATATCAACACTTGGATGTTTAAGGATTTGACCAAACTCAATCTCTATTCCTTTACACACCGCTTGTACAAAGCCAAGAATTATGTTATCTGTCAACTCATAAGACATAGCTGTTATGTTATTCAGACACTTTGGCAAGGTACCGGATACGTTGTTATGCGAGAAGTCCAAACATGGAGAGCAGATAAACTGCATAGGTTCAAAGGCAAGCTTCCGCTGAACTTGTTGCCCCCGCCAATGTACCAGGTATTCTACCAGATAACCCGTTCCTTCCAAGATCAACAACTTTTAATTCTTTACAACCCTCCAAAGATGGCATTTCTCCCAAGAAATCATTCTCATGCAAACGTAACAACTTAACATTTGGTAAGTAGCTCAAGGAGTTTGGTATTTTCCCTGATAAGTTATTCTTTGCCAGGTTCAAATCTAGCAATCCTTGATATTGATTCCAACAACTCGGAAGTTCCCCTGAGAGTCGGTTACTAAAAAGGTCGAAATGAGATAATGATGGAGATTGTGATTCGAACAAGAACCCCGAAAACCTGTTTTTGGACAGAATAAGCTTGCTTTGGCTTAGAGAGATGAGCGGGATTGGACCATCTAAGGGGCTAGAGCTCAAATCAAATGAAAAGTAGATGCATTTTGTTGAAGATAGATCTGGCAACTTCCCATGAATTTGGTTAGAAGAAAGGTTCAACTCAGTCAAGGTAGTTGAAAGATTCCAAAATCCTTTGGGTAGCGAATCTGATATTCTGTCATTAGGCATACGAAGTGATCGGAATTGAGGAAACGACGTTGTGAATGGCTTTTTTGCCACGAAACGACGTGGACTTCTTTATGCATACTTGGACATATCCTTTGGATGTCTTCATTCCACTGTGATAGAATCGAGGAAGAAAAATGCCTCCACTTTTATTTTTCTTTTCATACTTATATATGCTTAATGCTATTTTAAGTTATCAGTCTACTTGTTCCAAAATAAAAACACTAATAGCAAATATAATAACAACAATACTATTAATTAAATTAATTACAATAATGAGTACGAAGGTACCGAAAGTTAGGGAAGGAAGGGACAACTTTTCTTCAAGACTTGGAAGATCAACAGAGCACGTCGTATTTACACGTAGCCAATTCAAAAGAAATTAACCAAAAAAAATACTAAATTGTTTGGATAGTCCCAATTTTGTATGAAATAATGATTCGATTCCATTTATATTTTTTTATTAAGGTTCCCTTAACTGAAAAAACAAAATAAAATAAAATAAGGATGAATAAGGACTAAAAATCTTAACGCCCGTTTAAAACCTCTCAATCCCGTTTGATTCATTAATTCGAATCGTGATGTTTTCTATTTGAATTGAAAAGCTCTTAACTATGATATGCTCAAAGTTTTACACTGAAAACCAAAATGCTTGCTTTTCTTTAATAGAAATTTTTAAAAAGAAAAAAAGATAATAGTTGAAATTTAAAAAATTAATGGCTATAACATGCATAGCCACCATGCCTTCAAAGTCTCGGTGATGGTGAAGAGCCATGCAACAAATTTTGACATCTTTGCTTCCTCGTGACTACCAACAGTGTCACAGACTTGGCCAAGGAACGATAACAACCGAAGGCTCAAAGTTAAACCGCGAGTTTGCCACCCAAAATGCAAATCTTACAACGTTAATTTTCCCAACAATACAATTTGTACAGCCCAAAAAACAACTATCAAAATCCTGTTCCCCATGACTTCCTAATGTAACAGCAGATTTGCAACCTCAAAACACAAGTACAAAGGCTTTACCAACATTACAATTTGTACCGTTGGTAGTTGCAGCCACACTTGATATGAGGGCGGAGACCAATTTTATAAAAATCTGCCAACATATGATGCATTCTCTGGTCAGTAGTACATTAGGGTCCTATTTATTCTATCGGTCCAAAAAGAGCTTTACAGAAGACATTCAGAGTGAGACCTGTCCATATCATTATCTCAGTCATCATCCTCAACATCAAGTACCATTCTCCTCCTATTTACAACACTCCTTGAAGCTTCACTATGATCCACTTCATCCTCAGAATCTTCCAACTCATCGCCATCAGTGTCGTCCACTTCATGATTCGGACTGTTGACATGTGCAACATCTAAGGGATCTGTGCCACCAGTAATGTTATCTTCAGCTTCTCTAGCATCGTCCAGACTGACGATGTTGCTAGCAACACCGTCGTTAGGTTCTGCAGGTTCCAACATGCCAGATTGTTGGCTGGAGGACCTGACAAGTGAAGAAATAAAATAAGGAAACTACTAGGAGACAGCAAAGATACAGGGAACACATTCCATTCTCCAAAAACTGAAATTGCGGACTGTTGTAGAATATCTAGTAGTCAGTTAATAGATAAAGGAAATTACAGTGTAAAACAAGCATACCTTTTTTCAATTCCTTTCTCGGCTCCATTTCCCAAATCATCCTCCCTCGCAGGGCCCCTAATCGGTATGTCAGCCAGCTTCACATCCCTTGACTTCGAGAGGGGTACTTTTCTTTTCCTACATCCAGAAGGCAAAATGATTGATAAGGGACGAGCAAAAGATAGCTGCAACGCAAGGCAGCATTCTATATTTCAGCCACTAAAGTAGGTACTGAAATTCACGTTCCATTTCTATGTCCGGAGCCTAAACTTAGGAAGGCGTGCATTAAATGAAACCAAAGCAGTCGTCAATAAACATAGTGACATCATCTGATTGCGTGCAAATTTTTATACATTAAACTTGCCTACATCGCTTTCATCAAGTTCACAATGTCAAACAACAGAACAATAGATTGAAAGACAGATTTTTTATTTTCCTTGTTCCAAGGAGAGTTAATGACATAATAATTTTCAAGGACATGTCATACAAATGAATAGGAAAACCAGACAGGAGATTATTCATATGAATAATATTTTAATTTCATATAAAGGGAAGAGTTTCCAAAAATCTAAAATTCCTATTTTTTAGGGTAAAAAAGATCTAAAATTCAAATGTATGAAGATGAGAGAAATAGAAAAATATTTACTTTAAAATGGAGGCTAGCATTTCATAATCAGAATCGTCTCCGGACAATTTTCCACCAGCATTGTTTACTGCCGTTTCCTCACTATATAAACTGCTATTCTCCCTCCTTTTTCTCCTGAAAGTTTAAAAAGTACCACCTTAGATAACATTCTGTTAAATTGAATAATGTTTGAAGCCAGCCGACGATTAGTGGATGTAAGCTGCTGAGCAATTGGAAAACCTAATGCAGAAAGAAACATGAAACTGGTGAAGAGGAAACATGGATAACGTTACCCGTTCATCAATGACTGCAATGTTTCATCATCAGAGTCATTTCCTTTGTCCACAGAAAATTCTGCATTAAGATCATCATCCCTTAAATTTATGTTGGTTTGAGATTTTTTCTGTCCAGGAATATATAACCCAAGCTGCTTAAGTTTACGAGAAACTTGGGAAGCTGTGAATTTATTATCTGCATCCAGTGCATTTGCGATCATGTAGCTACACCTCTTATGATCTTTGAATCTGGGTAAACCAAAGAAAGCCCAAGTTACTCTTTATAAATAAAACTTTTAATAATTTTAATAACTAAGGTAACATGTGTATCTAGCTCCTTCAGCAATTGTCAAGTGCAGAGAAATGAACTTTATTGTCGTCCCAAGAGACTGAATTAAGTAGCTGTAGACCCTTACTGCTCATATAAAGTTCCAATGGTTGCTTCCTGTTCTTCACTAAAGGCAAGGACTCTTTTTCTTGCACGTCTATAAAAAAGATGTTACAATGATAAAAAAATGATAATAATGGATAAATAATAGCAATGGCAACGACATAAACAACAATAACAAAAGATAGAAGATTGCAAACATTAAGAACTTAATTAAAACAAAAGGAAAACTAAATCACAATTAGATATGCAAGGGAAAAAATGAATTCAGCAGCCTTCAACATGAATCCTGTTTTAAGAGCTAACCACTTTTGCTGTTAAAATGGAAGGGAAGTGGGTATACAAGGTAACTGTTCTATAATATTCAACAGGTACAATATCTATATTCTTTTACAAACAACTAAATTCCAAGTAAATCTAATGAAAAAAAAAATGAGCACATCCTTGATGTTCA
The DNA here is from genome assembly GCA_002024485.1 of Artocarpus camansi. NCBI lineage: Eukaryota > Viridiplantae > Streptophyta > Magnoliopsida > Rosales > Moraceae > Artocarpus > Artocarpus camansi. The sequence continues at coordinate 5,932 of LNSY01386361.1, forward strand.
AGATCTAAGAATCCTGTTTGAATACTTACATAGGTCGGCTCAATAAAGTTTGCTCCAGATCATTCGAGTCACCAAGCGTACCACCTGTCTCCACCCCATTTTCTTCTCCGTCATGTTTATTAGGGTCCAAAAAACTAGGTACATCGGCATGACGTAACCTTTTTCTTGATGCACGTTTAAGTCCAAGCTGTTTAAGCTTCTTAGAAACTTGAAGCAATGAAACTCTACCATCGGGATCTAGATCTTCTGCTATAAGACGACTACAATCCTGGCTATCCTTGAATCTGAATTGACGGTATTTGTCAAAAAATATTAGATCCAAAAAATTTTGGTTGACTGCTAAAGTGAAAAAAAAAGTGAGCAGATCATGTGTGTATGCAGTATAGAATAAAACTTCTTGTGGCAGGGATATCCGAAATAACTGGACAATGGATTCAACAGGCTTGCATAAGATTAGCCATACATATGACATGCTCAGAAAATAGGCCCTTCGAGAAAGCTAAAATACATAATAGAAACGCTGGTGGAAATCAATAGGTTAGGGCACACATACTTCTCATATAGACTCCTGATTCTGTCATCCTGCTCACTGCGAAGAGCAATTCTTTTCCTTATCTTAGCAACTTTTTCTGATTCATGTTCCACGGCCTTCCTTACACTGCAAGAGAGAAATCTTGAGACTAGACAAAAAACTTCAAATGCAATACAATCAAAGAGTTGTTTTCCCAGAGGTCGTACTTGTGATTATTTTCTTGTCCATCAAAACCATTATCTAAAATAGATGAAGTGCTTCCCTTTAATATGTCAATCTCTTCCTCACTACTGCACAAAGAAATGAGACGTGTTTCAAAACTCTGTCTGCATTACACTGATTAATCAAGTCATATTTTGTAGATGGTCTTAGATTTTATAATAAATTGCCTCAAGGAAAAAAAAGAAGTGATGGAGACAAGTTATGAATCTTGGAAGTTCAGAAACATGTCTTACTTGCTCCCCGCGTTGTGAGTGATCACAACATCAGCTTCATCTTCACCAAGTGCATCTGCTATGCTTCTACGAGTCCATTGCTTGTACTGTGATGAGCCAATATCTACATTGCCTAAATTTTTTCCCCAGTTCTTACTTTCTTTCTTAAAGTGGCCAAGCTCGTGCAGCAAGTATTCAGCGTTAATGTAATGGCATTCTTTCCGAGTCTTCCAGAAGAGAGCTTCCACAAAAAGAAGGGGCTGAGTTTTCATTTTCTTAAGCATTTTTCTAACCAAACCCGTCAGAAAATCAACAATATTTGCATATTCTTTAGATGGACATGACTTCTGCTCAGCCAGGATATTGTAAAATGTCGTGAAAAGTGACAGCTGCAGTAATTTAAAGGGTAATTGGTGAGTTATGTAATTTACAGATGATTACTCAGCATTTAAAAGTGTTCTAGATTTTGAAAGTTTGACCTGATACAACATTGGGGAGAGCTCCAAGTCATCACTTATCCTTTGCAGCATTCTTATTATGTAATCATTTGTACATGTAGAATTCCTCTTATAAAACTTAAGCAACCAACACAGTTTCTGAATGATAGTGTTGCTTGCAAAGGAAGAAACAAAAGTTGATGCCTTAAAATCAACTTCATTAGTTGCGGCCTCCTGCTCTGATCCAGAGGAATCATCGGTGCCACAGGGATCATCATTGGCATGGCCAGAATTCTTCTCAGCCATATCATTGGCCTGGCCAGAATCCTTGTCATCAGTCTCCAACAGGCTGCCACCAATAACATCTGCCTCCAACTCAGAACCTTCGTATGTATCAGTATGAACAGAGGCGATGGTCTCTTGGTTCCCTTCAGAACTTGTATTTTGGATGTCCTTCTGCATGTCACCCATTTCTGTTGGCTGCTCACCATTAGAAACAACATTCTCATTCTGAGTGGCAGAAGGTTCTCCCATGAGTTCAGTTTCGGTTTCCTTGTTGCTCAATGCTTTCTTCTTTCTCCCTTTCCTGAATTTTCGAGAAACCTTTGCCACAAAAAATAAAAATAATAATGCGAATCATTAAGACAAAATGTTATCCAGTACTTTTATAGACAGAAGCCTACATGATAAAATTTCAAAGAATCCGAATACCTACACCAGCACATATAAATATATACTGAGTCAAACAAATTCCTTATAAATTGTTCCTAGTAATGTAATGCTTTCAATAGAAACAGAAAGTCAAAATTATATACCCTTAAAGTTCCACGCGCTTGGAGCTTCTCCATGAGCTGAAGAACTTTACATATCATCTCCACCAAATCTTCAAGATCACTGAAACATGAAAACTCATAAATATGGCCCCCATACAAACACTTCAAAGCAACAATTCCCAAGTTTCTATGTATGATTAGAGCAATACACATTAAATGGTATAAACATATTAGGACATATAAGAGGACTGTTACAGCTAAGAGGAGGAAAAGAAGCAGAGATTCAGGAATGCGGATAAGGTCCATTGGAAATGTTAATGCATACACAAACAAAACACAAGAAAATTCTTGTATAGATATCAAAGTAAGAGATATTAGAGAAATGGCAAATCATGGTTCTTCTTTACTGGTTTTCAATTCACAGAAACTCACAATAATCCTTTGGGTCAAGTCAAAATATAGCCTGCATCAAATGTGAAAACTTTTAAAGGTTATAAGAAACATATGATGCTGACGAAGGGGGAAAACATTCCTTAAATTCTTCTTCTTTGATCAGAATTTTCATTGTTGAAACCTAAAAACTCTTTTGACACTAGAATTGAACTTCTGGAAGTGGTGTAATAAAAACCAATAAACATAGCGCTGATTGTAAAAGGATGTAGAGAAAACCTTTTCGCTTGCTTATGACTGTCAAATGATTTGAACAAATTTAGAAGGAACTGAGTCAACCCTTGGTCAGTCTGATCATAAAATAACTTGTAAAGAAGGATGCGAGCTGTTTGAGACTCTCTAGAATCCTCTGGTAGTATTGTAAGCACCAAATCTAGCATGCAAATCTGCAAGCAAGAAAAGTCAATTATGAGGATGTTAAAAGGAATCAGTGAGAGATTCCCATGCTAAATCTAGGACATGCAACTTTTATCATATCATAGAGATCAATCTAAAGTGTAACTATACTTTCTAAGGTTTATTGTAATTTCTGTATATGTAAAATAAATTCAAACAGAATACTAAAATAAGTTATGGGGCTAACAAAAACTCATGTCTTTAATAATAATAATTTTAGAAAACTCAAGAGTACTTTCAAAACAAGATGGTAGAGTTCTTAGCTCTATGCTATCTTAGAAGACAAAAGCAATCTATATGCGTAGGTAAACATTCAACAAGCATCTCTGTAAAATGTGTCATGGCAATATCAATATCCAATTACCGACATAGACAGACATTCAACAAGATAGGATCATTGCGCATGCTGAATAACCTAAACGACAGGATTAAAATTATTAAGCCACTCAAAGAAAACAATTGAAAAAGAGCTGATAAATGAGAGAATCAACTTACCATATTTTTCATAAGAGAACCAGCTGCAGACAGGAACTTGAAGTTATGTGTTTCCTTCAAGCCTTCAAATGTATTACGCCAATGTGAAAAGACTAACTGAAACATGGATTCATTCATTGATGCAGCAATAGGTCCACAAATATCCCCTTCAAAAAGTGTATTATCAGCATGTGTATCATCAAGAACTTCAGATGTATCTGCTCCAATGTTTGCTCCAATGTTTGGCTGTTGAAGCACAAAACTTTGAAATAAATATTTTAAGAAGAAGAAGAAGAAGAAGGAAAAAAAAAAGAGTAAACGAACTCCAAAAGAAAACCTTCCTTACAACTAAAACAAGAAGAAAGGGAAGATATCAATTTCGATGTCTCACCTTAGAAGTCAAAAACTTGTAATACTGAAAAGAAGTAACAAACTGAGCAACCTGAAAAAAGACAATGACATCGCTCTTTTGTATCGAGTGATGTTCCTTTTCAATATCCTCATGAAGCGACTGCATTAAAACTGATGCATGTGTGGATGGCATTGAGACGATAGAAACAGCATGAAATAGAGCAGAAAACAAAATAGAAACCAAATCAATACAAACAAAGCATTGTCATTCTAAATGGACATACCATTGTATCCCCCTGATAAAAACTGGTTCACAAAGTCATGAAGAAGTTCCAAAATTTCATCCTTTGGTGAAGGCAATCTCCCATGATCCCATGCAATTTTTTTAGTGGGACCTCGATGAACTTTATGTGGTTTAATAAGGGTATCACGAGAAACAGACGTAGGCTTTGCATTGAAAACTGCCTTTGAACCATCCTGCCAAGCATAAACAAGTAGTGCAACTAAAACTCAAAATCCTTACAAGTGTAATAGCATCAGCCTGTAGAAAAATGAAAATTCATACCATGGTAAGCCATGTAAATGTTCCAATAAAATGTGGATGACGAATCAAGTTGCGGGCTCTAGAAAATCTTCTTTTCTCCTCTTCCTCTTCCATAATAGACTTGAGACTGTTAAGAGAGGCTTTTGTGTTTTCATCAACCTATTTGAATGAAGCTCGTCAACTACCATATAGGTCAATTAAAAAACTTATAAATCAACTGACGGTGACATCAATGGGACACATGCCTCAAAGCACTGCAGATAAAAAGTCCAAAAAGAGAAATGTTTACTAATTCATCTTGTGGCTTCATAGTTGTGAAAACTACATCTTATTCAGTAGCTCTTTCTATGTACAGAAATTCACGTCAACACTTAATAACTAAAGCCTATAATTTCACTGTTCCTAACGTTTCTGCAACAAGCTTGGCACAGAATCATTATTGCAACAATAGAGTATAAAGGTAAAAACAAAGGGTAACTAACCTTAGGGCCTTTTAGATGTGCTTTGGCAATCAACTCTGGCTCTTGACCCATAAAAATGTAATGAAAAATATCCAACAAGAGTAAATTATCATTACGAAGATAGCCACCAAAATGCTGGGTTACAACTATAATCAAGTCCATAACATTCTCACGAAACAATAGTTCCAAAAATCTATCTCTTAATGATATAAAGTGACTGGTCGTTCCCCCTGCCTTCTGCTGCAGCGAGATTTCTTGAATGGCCAAAATATTTCTGAATAAAGTAAGTAGCAGCTGCATCAATTTCCAGTCCTCCTCTGTTAATGCATCTCTGGGTAACAGAATTATTCATGAAATCAAATAAAGGGTTAGTCAAAAAAATCAACAAAAAATTTGAAAGAGGGAAAATTTATCATGTGCAAGAACAACACAAGCCAATGCATTAGAAAAATAAGCCTATGAAAATTCCCGAACAACATAAAATGACAGGTAATTGAACCTTAAGTTTTCCTCAATTTCTGGCAACCAAGAAATTTTAATATTGAAACACATAAACAAATTTTCACTCACCGCTCCAGATTTTCTAGTGGGCTTTCCAGAAGTGATACTATAACCGGAACAATGTCACTGCACGTAATTGAAGACTTCAAACCCCATAGATACTCAATTTGTTCAGATATATCATTTGATGATGACTCAATTGGCATAGTTAGGAACACCAGAACTTTAACTGAAACATTGAAACTAAAAAAGGCTTAGTATCAATGCTTGGTGCTACAACTTATATGCACCAAAGTTTTTATCTTTTTATCAAAATACCTGCATTTAGAACCAAATTACGATCTTCTTGGCAATGTTCGATAATTGGTATCAAATTTTTTGATACGGTATTCCATTTGCAGACTTGCTTAAATACATCTCGATTCTGTGGGTCATCGCGCCTCAAAAACCTCAGCAAATCTTTCAAATTATCTGCTTGGAAAATAAAATAAAATAAAGATGATCATACCATGTCAAACCATTTCCGCCTAAGAAGCAAAGGTAAAATAGAACAGCAAACCTCATAAACAGATTCCATAGTGAAAAGATAACTGAAAATAATTTAAAGACACAAAACACCTACTAATCTCAGATGCCCGATTTGAATTTGCTATCAGCTAAATTAAGCGATAACATTAAGAAAAATCCCTAATCCTATAGCCCAAAAAAATCATAGAAATGAAGTAAAGTTAGTAGCTTTATTTTTCCTGTTCCATCAATTTCATCGGAAAACAGAATGGAAATTATCAATAGAGTCGCAAATGTACCTAAGCAATACTCTCCCTTTGTGTACCCGATCCGATTGCCATCTCGGTCCTCTTCTGCCATTCCGAGGCCGGCGCAGATCGCCGATAAGCCCTCCATTTCCATCTTACTTTAGTGTTAGTGCAAAACCTGAGAAATGCCAAAAGTGATACAGATCCA
>LNSY01386419.1:0-14656 GCA_002024485.1 Artocarpus camansi
TTTTATTTTTAAATTTAAATGTGTTATAAATAGGCGGGTCGTGTTGTACAATGTCAACACGTTTACAGCCCGTTTAATTAAACGTGTTAAGGCGTGTTTAGCATGTTTAGCCTATTAGCACGAATCTAGCCCGTTAATTTTGTGTTATTCATGCCAACCCATTTATGACACAATTAATAAACGTGCGGTCCAAACCCGTTTATCTCGTATCCTTTTTATATTGTGTCATCGTGCGTATACGAAATTGCCAGCCCTAGTTTTTGTACATCTACGACTTATCTAATTCAACTGATTTGAACTGATTGGATCAATCCTTACTTATTTGACTTGGGTATGCTTTATGGAGCCTCAGTTTTAATTCAAATAACCTAATAAAGAAATTATCTAATTAAAATAGTCATATAAAGATAACCCCATACAAATAAAATCTATTTTAATAACTCAACATTGTCTTATATTAATTCATAAAATTAATTCAACTAATAAACCAACATGAATTTTTAAATCCAATCTATCAAATTTTAGCAAATCTAATAAATAACATAAGTTACCAATTTGTAGGAAAAACATGCCATTTTGTTATAGGAAATATTATAAGTTAGCAAAGGGGGACATGATGGATATATATAGACCAAGCTCCTATAATTATGAAATATATACCTAATATATATATTTTATAATTAGCAACTCTAAAGCTATTTTACTAAAAGCTTTAAAGTGCACTCTTAAACTATATAAAGTCATGAAACTCTAATAAGTTTATTGTCTATGACATATCATAATGTTACATATCCCTATAGGATATTCATAATCGAGTAAAGATAAATTACATTTTACCGACTTGATTATTTTTATCTTATATGCCATTATCTCACCATTGGAATATTTACTATTCATAACTAATAAGAAATAGTATACCATTTTATCACACATATGCATCTAAATGGTTGAGTGCTTTAGTTTCTAATTACAAGGTAATGCCTATAAGAGAATATCATTAGCTCTATAAAAGAGCTATATATTTCATATCTATGAATAACAAGTTTATGTCAATCAAGAGTCATGTCCCTAATGTACCAGTAAGCATACCTTTATAAAATTTAGGATATCACCCTTTGGTACATCAAAAGACACAAACAAGAATATAGACTCATTGATTCATTTTAGGATTAAAATGCAATACATACGATGTTTAAGTTGTATTGATTTAAACAAACGGAATTATTAATCAAATCAATTTTTTAGTCTCGCTCTAATATATCGTCGCCTATGACAATATATTAATATTTTTACTCGCAAAGTCTAACTCCAATGACTAAGACAAATCATCTTTCGCTAAGGTTATGGACAATATAACAATCTTAACAAAAGTAAAGCACCCAACTTTATTCCTAGGATCTTATCATTTAGATTATCACCTTTAAGATTCATGCCTTCTGCATAACTTGTCCATCATATACACAATCTTAAAGGTTTAAATTGACTATCTTAGACTTTTATTTGCTTATCATATATTCAACATATATGAAAATAAAGATGACAACATTTGATATATGAAAATAAATAATAAGATCTTTATTGATTAAATGTCTCCAAAAACTATTACATTATTGAATCCTTAGGGAATCGAGTCTAAAAATCTCCCAGTTGCCCTAAGTGAGTAAATGTGACATGTTATGCATCCTCATAGCCTATACATGCTTCTTGAAGGTCCTTGTAAGTAGCATCTTTATGAAAGGATTAGTTATATTGTCCTCAGATGTAATCCAGCACACATCAATATATCCATCCTCAATCAAGTCCCTTATCATATGATACTTCCAATCTACATGCTTACTCATCTTGTGGTATCTTGATTACTTGGTATTAGCTATCATTGTTTTGTTATCATAGTATAGTATAATTGGCTTATCCATGCTAGGAATTACCTCAAAATCCCCAAGGAACTTATGAAGCCATACTGCTTCTTTTGAAAAATCACTAACAGCCACATACTCGGCCTTTATCACTGAATCAGTAGGGCAAGCTTGCTTGACACTCCTTCAAACAATGGTGCCTCCTTTTAAAATAAACACAGAATCCAAAAGTCGATCTTTTTGTATCTAGATAGGTTTGGAAATCTAAATCAGTGTATCCAAGAGATGTTTGATCCTCACTAGAATACACTAGCATATAACCTATATTTTTTCTCAAGTACTTGAAAATATGCTTGACCACAACGTAATAGTTTGGTCATGGATCCGACTAAAAACAACTCACTATCTAGACTGAATAACATATATCAAGTCTTGTGTGAAGCATAGCATACATGAGACTACCTACTATGAAAGCATAAAGTACCTTCTTTATGTATTCTCTTTCCTCATCGGTATTTGGACCGTCTCTTTTGATATAGTAATTCCATACCTAGATGGTTGCCCATCTTTCTTAGAATTATACATTGCAAACTTCTTGATAATTTTATTTATGTATCAAGCTTGGGAAATGGCTATTATTTTTTTTCTTTCAATCTAAAAGATTTAGATTCTCAGAACATAATTAGCTTTACCTAAGTCCTTCACGTCAAACTACTTGGTCAACCAAATTTTGACCGATAACAATGCTCCTACGTCAGTGCTAATTAGCAGTATGTCATCTACATAGAGTAGTAGAAAAACCATTTTCCCATTCTTATTGTGTTTGTAAACCCATGGTTTGTCTATGTTTTATTTGAACCCATAATTTTTGACCACTTAGTCAAATCTTAGATTCCAAAAATGAGAAGCTTGCTTAAGTCCATAAATGGACTTTGGCAACTTATAGAATTTATTCTCTTGACCCTTACCTTTGAGCCCGTCTAGTTGTACCATATATATGGTCTCATTGAGATAGCTATTCAAAAAAGCCTTCTTGAAGTCCATTTACCCAATATCGTAATCGAGAGCGGCAACAATGGACTAGATAATGTAGATGGGCTTAAGCATGGCTATAGGTGAAAAGGTTTCCTCATAGTCAATTCCTTGTTTTTGTGCATATCCCTTTGTTACCAGTCTAGACTTGGTTTCGAATTTCTCATATATTCCTCTCTTTCTCTTATAAACCCATTTACATCCTTTGGGTTTTACCCCATCATGAAGATCTACAAGTTTCTAGACTTGATTCGTTTTCATAGACTTTATCTCAATGTTCATAGCTTTTGTCTAGAGCTTTGAATCTACATCTTCCATAGCCTCTTTCAAAGTATATGGATCTTTGTCATGTCCAATCATTTCAGCCAAGTCAATTTTCCAATTGAACAAATCTTTTCAGGGTGAAGTACAATCCTCCCACTACGTCGAAGTTCCCTAGGTTATTATTCTGTTAATTTTTCCATGTTAATTAGATTGGTTTCCACTACAGCAATCAAACCACTCACCATCTCCTCAAGTACCACTTTACTAGAAGGCTTAAAGTCATTTATGTAACTTTCTTTAGACATGTATGCTCTAAGAAGTAAAAATGTAATATGTTTTTGGAGGCTCTTTAATTCATATACCAAATAGTTGTCCTTTTAACGTTCATATTTGTTAGATGTATAATAAGCAAACAAAAGTCTGATACTATTGATTTAAGCCTTTAGAATCAGGCATATGATGGACAGATTATGTAGAAGACATGATTCTAAAGGTGACGGCCTAAATCATAAGATCCATAATCAAGGGAATAAAGTTGGGTGCTTTATTTATGCAAATATTGTTATGTTGTCTATATCCCTAAAGGCAAATGGTTTGTCTTGGCTATCAGAGGTAGACTCCTCGAATAGAAATATTAGTGCATTATTATAGGTGATGATGTATTAGATTGAGATATAATACGCAATTGGTTTGGATTAATAATTTTGTCTTAGCAAATCAATCTACTTTAGACAATCATACATATTGTATCTTAATCTTGAGATGAATAGTGGGTCAGTTGTGTTGACTTATGTCTTTTGATGTACCAAAGAGTGACATTCACATTTTGTGATTGTACATATACCCGCACATTGGAGACATGACTCTTGATAGCGTTGACTTTTATTCATAGATACGAAATCCATAGCTTCTTTTTAGAAGTCAATGATAGCCCCATATATACGTTAATCTATAATTGAAAAACTAGAGTGCTCAACCATTTGGATACATAGGTGTAACCGAATGGTATACTATCTTTGAAAGGTAAGTTTTCCAATAGTGAGATAATGGAACATAAGAAAAAAATAATAAAAAATATAAGACAAAATTTATCCTTAAGTTGATTATGGATATCCTATAGGGATATGATACATTATGGTATGTCATGGATACTTAACTATTCGGGCTTTGTAATTTTATATAGCTCAAAAGTGCAGCTCTAAGCTTTTAGTAGAGTAGCTTTAGAGTTGATAATTATAAAATATACATTTAGGATATTGGGTTTCATAATTATCGGGAGCTTGAACTATATAGATCCATCAAGTCCCTTTTGCTAGCTCATAATAAATCCTATAACGATACATCGTGCTTTTCTAATAAACTAGTGACTTGTGTTAAATTATCAGAATGGCTAAAAGGATTAGATAATTCATGTCTGTTTGTTAGTTGAATTAATTTTGTGAAACATAAATTGAAGATAAACTTGTTGAATTATTCAAAATATTTATTTTCTTAGAGATTATATAGATTTGGTTGTTTTAATTAAATAACTTCTCTTTTAGGTTATTTGAATTAAAACTAAGGCTTTATCCAAAGAATCTCAAGTTGATAATTACAATGATCATTTATTGTAAGTTCGATAAGCCAATCTTCATGTACGGCTTGCTGATGAAGTAAGTTCGGAAGGCTAATCTGCTAGTTTGGCCTGCCAACCGAATCATAATCTGATCATGCGTTTTTATGCAATTTTATCAGATATTGATCCAAATTCAAATTATTGAGGCCTTATCTAATAATAACCAACCATGGGAGCAACTTCTATGAATCGAGAATGAGACTCAAAGGTTATCAAGATTAGTTGAGAAATCAAGAGTAAGTACTCTAGTTTGTGATTCTTTGAAACTTCCCTAAGAGCTATTGTTCAAAAATCACAAACCTTAGTTCTGGGTATTTCTAAATTGGTTAGAAGGAGAGCCACCAAGAAAGAGCTATACAAGGTGTGCCTACACATACTCTGATTGTGGACAGAGAATAGCAAAGAAGACTAGTTAGTTGAGCCTCTTCTAGAGCGCCTTTTTCTTCACAGATTGCAGGAGCTCTTCAGCATATAAGGTTAGTAAGATTTAGTTAATTTATATATATAACATATTAAACTTGTGTTTTTAAAAATACTCTAGTATAAAAATTTTAAATTTTTGCTGCGTGTTATTTTTCTAACAATCGGTATCAGAGCCATTGTTTTTACATAAATTTATGAGTTTGTGATCACGTCATATGTATAAATTTTGTGATCTTGATCTCTTCTATGTTTGAATTAATTTTTGGAGAGTTGGCATACTAGCATTTTCAATATATTTATATATATTGTTATGGAATATATGGTGAATGTTTATCAATTAATTATTATTGATTAAATTATTATATAATTATTTGTTTCGATTATGGTTCCTTAGAGGTTAGAATGTATATTTAGGTTTTTCATGTAATTAGATGGTGGTCTATTATCACCATCTAGGAATTATTATTTAATTTTAAATTTATAAGAATTTTGTAATTAAATAATCATTCGAATAAGACGGATCTAGAAGACGAATCTAGAAAATGGATGATAGCATTCCATAAGTATTTCTTGAGTCTCTAATTTTTATATTTTTAAATTGTTGAAAATAAGATTAAAAACTATATAAAAGGTGTATTTTTTGGAAAACGTAATTTAGCTCAGTTGGTAGGCCGAACCCTTAGGTTTGACAGGCTAATGGTCATAGATCAACAAGCCAAACCTTTGAGATCAGTAGGCCGTCCATAGGGTATAATTCTGACGACTGGCTAGCTGAACTTTCAAGTTCAGTAGGATTTAGGCAATAGAAGGGATATGACCTTGACTGGGTTAATAAAGCAGTTATAGGAGTTCGAAAATCTAATCAGGAAACTTTTGTTGGTGGTGAGTCCAACTTGGCAATTGCCTCTTGTTTCAATCCCAACCCTAGGAATGGAAATAAGCAATGGGCTAAGAATGGGAAATCTTCTATTCTTGCAAATGGCAAGAACAAGAAAAAGAAAAAGAAGAACTCAAAGAAGCTTAAGTCCTTTTTCTATGGGAAGGTCAAGCACATCAAGAAGAATTGTAAGGACTTCCTTTCTTGAAGAGGTAGGTATGATCTTTTGGTTTTTGAATCTTGTTTGGTTGAGGAATCTAGTGACACTTGAGTCATAGATTGTGGAGCAATTAATCATGTTTGTATTTCTCTACAAGGGTTCAAAGAAACAAAGAGTCTACTACATGAAGACTTCATGCTTCAAATGGGTAATGGATCCTTAGTGTTGGCTGAAGTAATGGGAGACGTCCATCTTTACTTTGACAATTATAAGAGTTTAATTTTAAAAGATTGTTTTCATGTTCCTAAACTAATGAGGATTTAATTTCTATAGCTTGTTTATTTAAAACTCTTATATAGTTTCTTTTAATAATAGAGTGGTAATTCGTAAAAACAAATATTTTATCTGTAATGGATGGATACAAAATAATATATATTTTATCAAACCAAAGATGGATTTACTACTGAACATTAATTTTAATGATAATAACTCTAAAAGGCTTAAAACTTCTCACTCTAATAAGACTTATCTTTGGCATTTGCGACTAGGTCATATTAACCTGAATAGGATCTAAAGGTTGATAACGGATGGACCTTTAAGTCACTTTAAGGTAGAGTCTATACCACAATGTGAATCTTGTTTAGAGGATAAAATTACCAAAAGACTACTTGGGTTTAAGGGAACAGGGCCAAAGGGGTTTTAGAACTTGTATATAGCGATGTTTGCATTCCTATGAACATCTGGGCACAAGTTAGGTATAAGTACTTTGTCACTTTTATTGATGATTACTTAAGGTATGGGTTCGAGTATGTAATGCACCACAAAGGCGAAACTTATGACAAGTTGAGGGAGTTTTGGGCTAAACTAAATAAGCAATTGGGTAGACCTATAAAGGCACTTCGATCCGATCGACGTTGTTAATATGTTTATAATGAGTTCTTGGAACACTTATTAGAGAATGCAATTTTATCCCATTTGACTCCATCGGGCACAGTGCTGCAGAATGGCGTAGCTGAGATAAGGAATTGGACTTTGTTGGACATGGTTAGGTCCATGATAAGTTATTCATTATTGCCTTTATTCTTTTGGGGATATACACTACAAACCGTATGCTATCTTTTGAGCAATGTGCCTTCAAAATCAGGTCCTAAAACTCCTTATGAGTTGTGGATGGGGAAAAAGACATCGTTAAACCATATTTGCATATAGGGATGTCCGACTTATGTCCTGTTTAAGGAAGCAAATAAGCTAGAAGCACGTTCAAAAGATTGTGCGTTTGTAGGATATCCAAAAGGGACTAATGGGGGCTATTTCTATAATGCAAAGGAAAATAAAATCGTGGTTTCAGCTAATGCAACATTCCTTGAGGAAAGTTACATAGACGACTTTAAGCCTTGAAGCAAAGTGGTGTTTAAGGAGTTGGCAAGTGATTCAGTCACTTTAGGGGTTGCAAATGAAACCGTGTATGGAAAAACCAACTAAATAGCAACCTAAGAGGCTTTGACATAGTGGGGGGATCGGGTGTCAACTCGAGAAGTATATGTTCAATGGTAAGGCCTTATTGGTTGAACAATGATAATAGACCACTATCAAATTACATGAAAACCTAGATACATATTTTAACCTTTGAGGAACCATAACTGGTAAAATTAATTAATTAATAAAATAATTAAAATAGAAATTTAATCAATAATAATTAATCAATAAATATTCACCATAAAATCTCTTGACAATATATAATTATATAAAAATCTTAAAGTGCCAACTTTCTAAAAAATATAATTCAAGCATAGAAGAGATTAAAATCACATAATTTATGTACATACCATGATCACAAACGCATGAAAACTCCATAAAACCATGTCTTTAATACCAATTATTGAAAAACGAGTATACAACAGGTTTTAAAAAATTTTAATTAAAACATTTTTCAAAACAAGTTAGACAAGTTATGTATATAAATTAAAAAAACATTGTTCAAACCTCCAAGTTGATCAAAAAAATTAGGAATTGCAACTAGAGAAATATACCAAAAGAGCCTCAATGAATTAGTCTTTCTTGTTATTCTCTTTCAATGATCGGAATGCAGATGGTCGCTATTTGAGTCGCCCAAAATGTTCTTCTTAAACGGCAGATGTTTGTAGCATAGAAAGGTTGTCGTATTCATAGGGAGGTGAAAATTTGTAACTCAAGAGATTGATAGATATAAATGTTCAAAAAGGCAAGCAGTTTTTCAAAACAAAAGTTAAAAGTAAAAGAAATATTTTTTGTGATTTTTTGATTCAAAATTTAAAACATAAAATTAAAGCGGTGAAGCTTTAAGAATCCCTTGTATGTTTCACAATTGGCATGGAATTTTAACTCTAAATAAATAATTATCTAAAGTATTTGACCTATTATATCTTTTCTCATTAATTGCAAACACTTTTACTTTTTTTATAAGTCAATCGTGAGCGATAATATAGTAAGCCATAATGCAATAAGTGTCTTTCTACAAAAGCAACAAACTAATTATCTTTCACTAATGATTAGGTGCACTAATTATGAAAATTATAACCGCTATCACAACAATTATAATTTACTTAATTTTAAGATAGAAAAGATAATAATAAATCAAAATTATTATATTTTAATGCAACAAATTTTTACGTTAATTCTGGCAACACTTCATCTTATGAAATATCTAAAATTGATAACATAACAAGTCATACCGTGGTAAAAGACATCCCATAAAATTAAGTCTTATGTCAATATTATTAATATTAATTATGCAACACAATTAAATTACATAAAAAAGTATAACTAAATTTATGTAAAAATTGATAGCATAACAACACTAACAATAATTATTTTGAAAAATATAAGTATTACAACACAGATATAGAGTTAAAATTTATACCTGAATACTATACATACAATATCATCTCTCCATCTTATTAAACTTTCTACACTAATTTAGAAATTAATTTAGTGAGGTTAGAGGAGTACTCTAATAGTATCTCCACCCTAACAAGATACTACTGAGTCTAACTCAACAACAAGAAAAGAAAGAAAAGAAGAGGGGAAAAAAGGAATGGTAGAAGGCCTAAGGCCTTTAGGGGTGAAGAACTGAGGCCTTTGGCCTCAGTATTTATAAAGCTTAAAAAGAGTTGTTCATAAAAATTTTTAATTATTAAAATTTAGAGAACAAACGGATCAAATTGATCCTTCTTTCTCCCTTTTTTTCCATGCTAATATAGGTCCTCATAGGTAGAGTCTACGTGAAAGGATTAGTTATATTGTCCTCAGATGCAATCCAACACATATCAATATATCCATCCTCAATCAAGTCCCTTATTACATGATACTTTCGGTCTATATGCTTACTCAGCTTGTGGTATTATAATTCCTTGGTATTAGCTATCATTGCTTTGTTATCATAGTACAGCGTAATCGGCATATCCATACTAGGAATTACCTCAAAATCCTCAAGGAACTTGCAGAGCCATATTGCTTCTTCCAAAGCATCACCAACAACCACATACTCGATCTCTATTGCTGAATAAGCTTGCTTGACACTCCTTCAAACAATGGTGCCTCTTCCTAGAGTAAACAAATATCAAAAGCTGATCTTCTCATATCAGGCATGTTTGAAAAATATATATTAATGTATCCAAGAGATGTTAGGTCCTTAACAAAATACACTAGCATATAACCTCTAGTCTTTCTCTGGTACTTGAAAATATGCTTAACCATAACCTAATAGTTTGGTCCTGGATCCGACAGAAATCAAGTCACTATCCAGACAACATAACCTATGTTAGGTCATGTGCAAAGCATAGCATACATAAGATTAGCTACTACTAAAGCATAAGGCACCTTCTTTATGTATTCTCTTTCCTGATTGGTGTTTAGACCGTCTCTTTTAGAAATTGTAATTTCAAACCTAGATGGTTGTCCATCTTTCTTCGAATTATATATTGTGAACTTCTCGAGAATTTTTAATATGTTTGAAGCTTGGGATAAGTCTATTATTTTGTCTTCCTATCAACATAAATGAACATAAGGAGAACAATATTTGATATATGAAAATAAATAATAAACTTTTTATTGATTGAATGTCTTTAAAAACTATTATATCATTTAATCCTTAAGAAACTTAGTCTCTAACATACATTTCCGCATTTCTATTGTTGTATTAATCCTCTTCCCAATGCCCAACAACGCTACACATCCAAGAAGTACAAAAATTGAAAGTAGTAACTATTGAACAACTCCTACAATCTCACCTAATTATACTTCTAATAGAACAACATGACCTTTACTGGCTTCGTCAACTCGCTCTTTCCTAGGCCAACAATGAGCTTTGTCTCATCAGCGATGACAACGAACTTGTTCAATGTTGCCTTGACTATCTTCTCCCTGAGTAGGGTGTCCCCGCAACCCTTGAAGAAGTTAAAATAGATTCGACCTCATCAGTGTCCTCAATAGCCAAATCAAGGCTAGGATGGACGTTGAGGGTGAAGAGAGGGATGCTTGGGGAGCAGAACTGCTCTTTAGTCCTTTTGAAGGTGAAGATTCTGACGTTCAATGAGCTGGCTAGTACTAAAGAGAGGGTGCAGAGTTTGGTGACATTGAAAGTGGTAATGGAGCCAGTTCAAGGCCAAAGACCATGCCAGATTTGACGTACTAGATGGCCTCGTCAATAGTGAGCTTTTTCAGGTCACCTTGGGTAAGGGCTGGGGCTGACTAGACTTAGAGAAGACTTAGGATTAAAGAAAATGTCCTAACGATAGTGTTGTTTCAATAGCTTGTTGTCCTTTTCCTTTTCTAAATGAGGCTATCATTATTTGTGATTAACCGATTAATAGGAATGGCCAGTCATTTTGTCATTTAAATACCCCTTGAGATGATCACATCCTTCCACTGAGATCTGGATGGCTACAAATATTTGGAGAGAACTTCCATCCAGATGGATAAAAGTGCCTCCCCATATTTATATAGATCTATATATAGGCACTTCCATCCATTCAAATTGAAGTTTCCTCCAAAAAATCTCAGCGTTTAAATTAAATCAACGAACAAGATGGATCCAAGGCATTAACGACATCAACCTAAAGTAACCGGTTAAACCAAGCAATTGGGAGGCTAAGATGTGCCACCGAAAAGCATGGCAAGGAAAAACTTGCACTCTCATTGGTGACTCAAAGCAACATGCGTTGAAAAAAGAAATGGAGAGACGTTGATCTAGTGCTTGTGGGACCCAAGGGAGTGCTGTGCTTGCAGCTGAAAAAAGCACGACTGAGACACTTGTGAAGGCAGGACTTGCACTGTTATTGGAACATGCTGCACACTCCTGCTAAGAGGCTGCAAATGCGAAGGACTGCTGGGACACACGCGTGGAAGAGACTTGCACCAAGATAAGGGGAGATACACACGCTCGCGTGAGGAAGACATAGAAGTTGCAATGGCTGAGATGAGATGGAGTCAATGGTTTGGAGATGGGATCCGAAGGCGACACACGGCAAATTTGTTGGAAAAAAATCACTCTCTACACAAACAACACCAAAAAATTATTTTAGAGATTAGTTACACATGACGTTAATGCAAGTTACATTTGAAAATCGCTAAGTTATATCATCATTCTCACTCATCTATCCCTAAATATTAATTGGCGATAATATCTACACATAATTAGAGTAAAAAAATTGATTTTCAAACCTCATTTGTATGGTATGTTACGTCTAATATCAATGCAAGTTATGTTTGTCCATCTCCAACTTACGTGGTGGTTCCAGCAACAGTCCGTACATTTTTTTCCAAAAATGCGTACAACATACATATATTATTACCACTTGCCTATGTCAACCAAACTGGAAACCTGTTGTAGCCGGTTGCAAAGGGATTATTTATCTTAACCTATACCCTTAGCAATGCCACCTAGGCAAATTAGCTATAATTAAACTATATTATTCTACCTAATGATATTTTAAACCTTGGATAAAACTTCCATCGAGATTGATGGAAGTACAATCCTATATATATACAAATATATAATCAAACATAAGTTTGAAGAAAAAATGATAATAAACAACTATAAGGGATGAAACTTGAAAATTCAACTGACATTGAGGTAAGGATGTTTTCTTTTGATTCCAACTTCAATATGTTTCGACTGAATTTTACAGTGGAGTAGCATGGAAAGAATATTTGGAGTAAGATATATGTACATGTGTTTACCTCCTCTAGGTTTTGTCCCATTCGAGTACCTTCTGACCTTAAGCAAACAATAGAAAATAGAAAATACAAAAAATGTTAGAATTGTTTCAAGTTCTTTTACAGGGAATATTTTCGTATTTGGAGTTCTTGTTCTTTAAACTATAAGTAATTTAATTCTTGTTATTTTAAGGGAACGATTTCAAGTTCAAATGAATTTCAGCCTAAGAAAAAAATTCATTGAGATGGAAAGTTAGCCAAACAGTTAAAAAAAGAAAAATATTTTTAACAAAATTATGGCTATATAAGGGTAAGTAGGGAATGAAAATAGATTTTGATGTTAACTGAAGAATATATTTAACTTTTAAACAATCAGGGGTACCTTAATAAAAACTCGTGGTATGAATATAATTTTCCATATGATAAATTGCCAAGATACACAAACATACCGAAATATATTCACACATATATACATATATCCACACAAATTTATATTTCTCGTTGTTTTTGTAGTCTTTCTTTTCTTATTTTATATATTGACCCTATAAACATCTATCTCAAGTGACCACTGTACTATTATAGTTTTTAAGAATCCGTGAAGGTCATTGTCGCTCTCTCTCAGCCTAAAGCTTTACAGCTATAGTTTGATGTATACGGCTTCCTGCCTGGCTAAATAAATTCGTACGTTTCCTAACTATGTGGGCTTTAATTACTCGGATTTAATAAAACTAATCAACTAGTTGATCATAATACATTATGTGTGTTAAGAATCTGTACCGTTAAGGAACGTAGTTGGGGAATCATGATTCTTTATAAAAAGAAGGAAAAAAATAAAATCTATTAGGGTTTTCTTTGGCTGATTTCTTGTCTATTTCTTCTTCTTTTTTTCCCCATCCTCTTCATTTTAAATTCTAACATCTTCTCACTCAACTGTTGTTAAAAAAAGAAAAATTAACAAAGATCTTTCTCAACTTTTGCCCACAAATACTTTGCCGCCGATTTATTTTTTGATCCACTAATTCCCCTATATTCATTATTTTTCCTTTTATCGTTTAGTATATAGATTTAATAACAAAAATTATTTTCTGCCTCATTCACGTGACATGTACGTGCTTGCAAGCATAAGGTACACCACAATCGAAAACTGGATTAGTGATTAAATTGCAAGTTTCTTTAAAGATTTGAAAAATTAAACAAGTAAAAAAGTTTAATTGGACCAATAAAAAAATTTTGAAATAGATAAAATATACTCTGGAGTCTTTAAAATTAAGAAATGTGTTAAAATCCAAATTCAAAATTTAAGTGAACTTATGTAATAATAAACTATTCCTCATGAAACAAATAAGGTGTAGATGCGTAGCTTAAATTAAAATAGAAAGTTATATAGCAACAAAAATAAAAAGTTTATAAAGAATCAATAATCTACTAGGAAGGATCACTTCACACATATATTTCATGCATTAAAACTCAGTCATAACCTAGAGTTGAAATGGAGAACAAATATACCAGTTAAGGAATATTGATAATAGTCCAAAGACGTCAAGTAATCACCAACTAATCTAAAAAGAAAACTATGGAGTGAACACATGGTTCCCAAAAGAAATCTATTATTTACCTTTTGGTTTTTGTTATTATATTATAGTTCTGCAATATTAGTAATCAAATTTCCAAATAAACAATATATGAATTTATCACATTCAAAAATTAAACGGACAAAAATAGAATATCAATCTAAACTCATCACTATAGACACCATCATCTCATATATATGACGACAATTTAGTTAAAGCCGTCGTCTAAAATCACGCGAAATGTTATGAATTTTTGTAAAAAACCCTCAATTTCCCTCTTTCTCTTTCTCTCTCTCTCTCCCTCTCTTTTTTAGTTCATTTCATCGTCGATCACGAACTTGCCTAAGCCTGTCATCGTCGCCTTCGATCTCGACCAAACCTGTCACCCTCAAGCTCGCATGTCACCATCTCATCTAAGCTTATGACCGTCCTTTCACCACCACCGCCTTTTGCCTTTGTTTGGTATGTTGTTTAATTTATTTATTTAGTAGGTTCTCTTTAGGTTTTGTTTAGATTTGTTTGATTACATAAAATTTTATCTGTGCATGTTAGTTTAATTGTTTTATTAGTTTATATTGTGTCTATGAGAGTTTAATTTGTGATTAGTTGACCGTTTTGCATTAATCTTATTGTTAGATTTTATTAGGTTGTCTTAAAATAATT